>JAFEMH010000307.1:130000-162500 GCA_022495995.1 Adenophora triphylla var. japonica | reverse complement strand
TGTACATTACTTAAATAGTGTACATTAGTTAAGTAATGTACACTAGTTAACTAGTCTACACTAGTTAAGTAATGTACACTAGTTAAGTAATTAACTAGTTAAGTAATGTACACTAGTTAAGTAATTAACTCCTGCACACTAGCCATATAACTCGTGCACACTAGTTAAGTAATTAACTAGTTAAGTAATGTACACTAGTTAAGTAATTAACTCGTGCACACTAGTCATATAACTCGTGCACACTAGTTAAGTAATTAACTAGTTAATTAAGTAATGTACACTAGTTAAGTAATGTACACTAGTTAAGTAATTAACTCATGCACACTAGTTAAGTAATGTACACTAGTTAAGTAATTAACTCGTGCACACTAGTTAAGTAATTAACTCGTGCACACTAGTTAAGTAATGTACACTAGTTAAGTAATGTACACTAGTTAAATATAGTAATTAAATCGTGCACACTAGTTAAGTAATTAACTCGTGCACACTAGTTAAGTAATGTACACTAGTTAACTAGTGTACACTAGCTAAGTAATGTACACTATTTAAGTAATGTACACTAGTTAACTAGTGTACACTAGTTAAGTAATTAACTCGTGCACACTAGTTAAGTAATTAACTCGTGCACACTAGTTAAGTAATGTACACTAGTTAACTAGTGTACACTAGCTAATTTCAGTGGTTTCTAGGCATTTGAAGGTGATTTTTCATGTGGCTACTTGCTTAGTATTGCAAGGTATTTGTGAAATTAAAAAAAAAACTACAGGACAATATTCATGCTCGAACCGTATCTGGGTTATTCAAGCTTCTATTTTCTAATGCTTGATCTTCTTAGCACTCACACGTTGCAAATCATGTTCGACCCCACCTTCAAAACGTTTATGGGGTCAGTAATTCAAACGCTCTATTTATATACCAAACAATCGCATAACTCGTTATCAATGACGATGGCAAGTCATCCCGATTTACATTTCTGTTAAGTTTTTTATTTCAATAGAATTATATTAATTACTTTAAATTATATTTTTAATTAGAAGTAAGTTGTAAATTTATCACCTAAAGTGGAACAAATGCATGTCTACTGTTATATGATGAGTATCATGTTAACTTTTTAAATTTATAGTCACCTTTTGTGTAACAGATCCTTAAAATCATGGCCAAGGCTGTGCTCGTGTCAAGTTGGATACATGAGGTAATTAAGCTAGTGTACACTAGTTAAGTACACTAGCTAGTGTACACTAGTTAATTAGCTAGTGTACTTAGCCATGGCTGATGAACATTGAAATTAAACTTGGGTACACTAGCTAAGTTGCTAGTGTACATTACTTAATTAGCTAGTGTACACTAGTTAATTAGCTAGTGTTTTAAAAATTAGACGTTGTTCAATATTATTTTTTCAAAATCCTATCTTCAGGGATCTAGTTTGAATCGTCTCGTCAAGACAAAAAATCTGCTTTCAATTTTTTTCGACTTATAGATATTGAGATATTTTATTTTGAAATTTGAGGGGGATTTAGTTCACAATAATTACGAAAATGCCACCCCCTCTATCTCTTTTTTTAATCTGGAGCATTGATGCGTTTTTTAATCCAATGGTTGTTAGTGGTTCTTATGGTTCTCATATAAATTTGGTTCTCATTTGAATAGCTTCCTATATATACATATATATATATATATAAGATTAGTAAAATAATAATAATAATTATTATTATCATGTATGAATGATGGTGTAATTTTTTTAAAAAAAATTAATTTATTACAAAATAATTGAGGTCAAAGAAATGGAAAAAAAATTAATTTATTATAAAATAATTGATGACCATCTTTCATGATATTCATCTTTATTAATACTTTATTTACTATGATTCAAATTTTTTTGAAATAGAATAAATAAAATGTTTGATGTATCGAATAAACTCAATAACCATATTACCCCTTCCAACTCATTATCATATACCCCATCAATTTTATTTTCTTTTATATTCTTTATTTTTATAATTAGTAAAATTATTATTATTATCATTATCATTTATAATTAAAAAAAAACTTGACACTTAATTAATTTTGACTAAAAACATATTGAAAAATTAAAAAGGAAAATTAACAAAGGATAATTAAGAAATTTATATTTAAAAAAATTATTTTTTTATGTGTACAAATCAAATAAAAATAGTCTCTATTTAAAAATAAATATTTTTTATGAATTTTGATGAAATTTTTTTTTCGAAAAAATTAATTTCTTATAATATATTTTTTTTAAAATGATGACCATCTTTCCCAATATTCGTCATTATTAATACTTTATTTGCTATGATTCAATTTTTTTAAAATAAATTAAATAAAATGTTTGGTGTATCGAATAAACTCAATAACCATATTAGCGCTTCCAACTCATTATCCTATACCCTATCAATTTTATTTTCTCTTATATTCTTTATTTTTATAATTAGTAAAATTATTATTATTATCATTATCATTTATAATTAAAAAAAAAAACTTGACACTTAATTAATTTTGACAAAAACAATATTGAAAAATTAAATAGGAAAATTAAAAAAGGATAATTAAGAAAGTTATATTTAAAAAAATGGGTTTTTTTTATGTGTCCAAATCAAATGAAAATAGTCTCTATTTAAAGAGAAATTTTTTTTTATGAATTTTGGTGAAATTTTTTTTTTGAAAAAGTTAATTTATTTAGCCTGGGTGGAAAAAAAGTCGAAAACCAACCAATGAGCGACACGTGTCCTAGCCAAAAAAAAATTTAAAAAAAATTCAGATGCCTTCACGCGCTTTTGTCTACGCTTGAAGGCCACGCGCAAATGAAATGCCAATTTTACCCTTAACTAAACGGCCGACACTTGTCCAAAGTAAAAAAAAATTAAAAAAATTAAATCATCACCAATCACAGTGTGCCACTTGTCTTTTCAGCCGAAATATCTTCACTTTTGCCACCAAGTGAAATGACGAAAATACCCCTCGAAGGCAAAAAAATTACCACAACCTTGTTATTATATATACTAGTTTGACCCCCGTGCGATGCACGGGCAGTTACTAACGAATAACTTATCGAAATCGAAATAGATACAAAAGAAAATAGAGATGTTTGTATACATTGTAAAATAATTATTTGAAAATTATATTCTCAATACAAATATCAGATTGAATGGCACTAAAATAAATCTAGTGTTACATCCGTGCGATGTACGGGAAATTATTGATGCTTAAGAAGACGAAAATTAAATAAAATGACGAAATGAGGAAAATATTTTTATACATTGTGAAACACAGCTTTAAAAGACAACATTGTCGGAGCAACTTTCGAAGAGGAAGGAAGATCATCATTACATATCAATATATTCGGACCATCGGGATTGTAAACTTTTTTTAATGTGAAATATAATTGAAAAGGACAAATGAAAAAATATCAATTTAAAAGGAGGCCAACAATGAATTAATATTGACCTTTGAATTTTATTAATAGTCATAGCATAAAAGGAATACAATAATACAAATACCTTCAAATGAAAATAGACACTATATCGTACAATTTAAGATATTTTTTGTACAGACAATAATGAGACATTGATTAGAGGTAAATATAATCTAATTAATTAGTCACAAAACTAAAAAATAAACAGTTTTTAAAAAGTAAAAATTGTATACTCCCTCCGTCCCACCCGAATTTGGACAAAGTTACTTTACACGGAGATTAAGAAATAACAATAAGATAATAAAAATGTGTGGTAGAAAATGAAGAGAGAGAATGAGTGGAGTTAATAGTGGTTGGTTGAATAAATTGTATGGTGGAGAATGAGTGGAGTTAATGAGTGAGTGGGGTATGCCCATTTTTTTATTATTATAAACTTTCCTTTTTGGGTTGTCCAAATTCGGATGGGACGCCCAAAAAGGAAATTTGTCCAAATTCGGATGGGACGGAGGGAGTAAGTCTTAAGGCCATTTACCAAAAAGAACTTTTAAAAGATGGATAATAAAAAGAAAAAAAAACCACACAAGATGATTGTTACAACAACACTCCCTGAATATTATAAAAAAAAAACTCTTTTATTTTTAATTTTTAATTTTTAATTTTTAATTTTTAATTTTTAATTTTTAATTTTTAATTTTTAATTTTTAATTTTTAATTTTTAATTTTTAATTTTTAATTTTTAATTTTTAATTTTTAATTTTTAATTTTTAATTTTTAATTTTTAATTTTTAATTTTTAATTTTTAATTTTTAATTTTTAATTTTTAATTTTTAATTTTTAATTTTTAATTTTTAATTTTTAATTTTTAATTTTTAATTTTTAATTTTTAATTTTTAATTTTTAATTTTTAATTTTTAATTTTTAATTTTTAATTTTTAATTTTTAATTTTTAATTTTTAATTTTTAATTTTTAATTTTTAATTTTTAATTTTTTTAATTTTTTTATTTTTTTTTTTTTTTTTTTTATTTTTTTTTAATTTTTTTTTTTTTTAATTTTTAATTTTTAATTTTTAATTTTTAATTTTTAATTTTTAATTTTTAATTTTTAATTTTTAATTTTTAATTTTTAATTTTTAATTTTTAATTAGTAAAATTATGATTATTATCATTACCATTTATAATTAAAAAAAACTTGTGAAACACAGCTTTAAAAGACAACATTGTCGCCGCAACTTTCGAAAGGGGAAGGAAGATCATAATTACATATCAATATATGTGGACCATCGGATTGTGAATTTTTTTAATGTGAAATATAATTGAAAAAGACAAATGAAAAAATATCAATTTAAAAGGAGTCCAACAATGAATAAATATTGATTGACCTTCGAATTTTATTAAAAGTCATAGCATAAAACGAATAAAATAATACAAATACATTGAAATGAAAAAAAGACACTCTATCGTACAATTTAAAATATTTTTTTACATACAATAATGAGACATTAATAAGATATAAATATAATCTAATAAATTAGTCATTAAACTAAAAAATAAATAGTTTTTAGAAAGTAAAAATAGTATACTCCCTCCGTTCCAGCCCATTGATACTGCCCAAAATGGAAGGGAATTTTTACTATTTTTCCCACTCATTCTCTCTCATATTTTACTTTTACACTCACAACACAAATCAAATCACTTTTCTTTCCACTCATTCTCTCTCCTATTTAATTTTTCATACTCACAACATTTTCTTTCACTTTTTCTCTCTCTTACTTTTTCTTAATCTGTGTGTCCAAAAATTTGGTATCAATTGAGCTGGAACGAAGGGAGTAAGTCTTAAGGTCATTTACCAAAAACAACTTTTAAAAGATGGATAATAAAAAGAAAAAAAAAACCCACACAAGCTAATTGTTACAACAACACTCCCTGAATATTACAAAAAAACTCTTTTATTTTTGAATTTTAATTTTAATTTATAAGTTTATAAATTTTAATTTTTAATTTTTAATTTTTAATTTTTAATTTTTAATTTTTAATTTTTAATTTTTAATTTTTAATTTTTAATTTTTAATTTTTAATTTTTAATTTTTAATTTTTAATTTTTAAATTTTAATTTTTAATTTTTAATTTTTAATTTTTAATTTATAAATTTTTTTTAATTGAATTTGGATTAATTTGTATTATTATTTTTAAATGTTAAAGAAATCAGAGAAAAAAATCTGAAATCCAATCGGCCAATGAACGATCACCAAGTGCCCCATTTAAATGAAAAAATAAAAAAAATCACCTGCATAGACGCGCTTCTGTACACGAATGTATGGGACGTGCAACTTTTCAGCAAAAATTCTATAATTAAATAACCCTATATACTTTATTTACTATGCTTCAAAGATATATTTTTAAAAAATTAAATAAATTGTCTGATATATCGAACTAAAATAAACACAATAACCATATTACTCCATCCCACTTATTAAATAGAAACTGAAACCCACATTCATCACACTTATCTTATTTAATTTTGAGAAGAAAAATCAAAATTCAAAAAATACGACCATTTTTGGTTCAATGGAAATAATTTTTCCAAACCATCCACTCCCTCATAAACCCAACCCACTTCTTCCTTACCCTCTTTTAAAATAACAATTTCTATTATATATATTTCTTAGAATATTGACATCCACTTCAATCAAAAATTTAAAAACGATGACCATCTTTCTCAATGTTCGTCTTTATTAATACTTTATTTATTATGATTCACTTTTTTTAAAATAAAATAAATATAATGTTTATTGTATCGAACTAAAATAAACTCAATAACCACATTACCCCTTTCAACTCATTATCCTATACCCCATCAATTTTATTTTATATTTTTTAATTTTATAATTAGTAAAATTATTATTATTATCATTATCATTTATAATAAAAAAAAAACTTGACACTTAATTAATTTTGACTAAAAATATATTGAAAAATTAAAAAGGAAAATTAACAAAGAATAATTAAGAAATTTATATTAAAAAAAAGAAATTTTTTTTCTTTGTCCAAATCAAATGAAAATAGTCTCTATTTAAAGAGAAAAAAAAATATAAATTTTGGTGTAATTTTTTTTTTAAATAATTTATTATAAAATAATTTAGGTAAAAGAAATGGGTGAAAAATAAAAATCCGAAATTCAACCAGCCAATAGGATCACGCCACTTGTCCAAACCAAAAAAAAAATTAAAAAAAGGTGCCTGCAAGCGCGTGTGTCGGCGCGTCCTATGTACGCGCCATGGAAATGACCAAAATACCCTTCCTCTAAATGGCAGCACGTGTCCAAATGTTAAAAAAAAAATTGTGGGCTAATCACAGCGCGCCACGTCTCTTTTCAGCCCATGTTTTTTCCATTATGCCAACGCGTGAAATTACTAAAATACCCTTGAATTGCAAAAAAATTATCACAACCTTGTTATTATATATAGATAGATATAGATTTCCAAAAAATAAGGAACTTGAATCGCTACGGCAAAATGTGTTCTTATAAAATAAAATGTGTTTTTATATTTTTTCAAAATATTTTTAATAGGATTTTTATGTTTCTCGTTTGATATTCACTCGATGTAACACATGAACAAAGGGTTGTTGGAGCAAATAAAATTCCAAAAAATAGACTTAAGTTTAATATTTTATCAACACTTATGCAAAATAAATAGCCAAAAACTTGTAAAAAACGCATTTTTTCTAAGCTTATGAAAAAACGTGTTTTAAAATTACGTTAAAACCCTGCGTACCCTCCTCTTCAATTTCCATCCAAATTTCTCCCTAATTCACACACACACATTTCTTCCTCACCTTCACCCATTCACCGGCGACCAACACAGAGCCTCCCCAATCGTCTTCTTCACCAACAACAATCGTCTTCACCGTTCCCTCTCTCGACCCTAAAACCACCGTTCCCTCTCTCCCTCCGGCCAGAGAATCACTCCCTCACCTTCACCTGGGTTCTCTCTCTAATCTCAAACCGGCGACAACCTTGCTCCGGCCAAGCCCACCATCTCCGTCGGCAATGAGCTTCCTGGAATCCACCTCCTTCTACCTGGACGTCGACGGTGAGCCCCAAAGCCATCAACAATTTCTTCACCGTCCTCAGCAACGATCTCCTTCTCCGGATTAGACACAAACCCAGCAAATCCCTCTCTCTATTTGAATCGGTCCTCACCTGGTTTTTGAATGCCAGTGCTCTAGTTTTCAAATGCCAGTTTATATATTGTGGAATGCCAGTACAATCTGTGGTTCAGAACAAATCAGTGCTTTTTGCGTTTTGTGAATTTGAAAATGTCAGTGTACGTAATTTTGAATGCCAGTACATGTTTTTTGGAATGCCAGTCTATGTTTTTTTGAATGTCAGCAAAAATGATTACCAGTATTTTTTGAGTGCCAGTGTATGTGTATTTGAGTGCCAGTGTACGTGATTTTGAATGTCAGTTCATGTTTTTTTGAATGCCAGTGCTTGTGTTTTTGAGAGTCAGCAAAAATATGAGTGTAACAAAGTGCCAGTGTTAGTGTAACAGAGTGCCAGTGTGAAGAGTGCCAGTTCATGTATATAAAAGTGCCCGTGTAAAAGTGCCAGTGTCAGTTTAACAAAGTGCCAGTGCCAGTTTACACTGGCACTTTGTTAAATTGGTACTGGCACTTTTTTCACTGACATTTTGTTATACATGCACTGACACTTTATCACACTGACAATTTGTTAAACAGGCACTGGCATAAACGGGAAAACACAAAACACGTTTTTCTTAAGTGACAGGAAAAACGCGTTTTTAATAAGACCAACTCAAATAAATATTTTCTTCGATCAAAAATACATATTATTTTGGAAGCTATAAGTTGGTCCAAAATAGATGTCGCTTTGGAGTTAAAAACATTCAAATATCTATACTATAATAAAAACACATGACATCCTAAATATGGCAGTTTGGCGCTCAAAAACATCACTATCAATGTAACGACCCTAACCCTAGGCACTAATTTAACATCATATTGTGTGCTTCTAATATTATTGTTAATATTATGTGTTCATTCTTATATCTTTGATTTCTTATATTAGGATGAGATAATTGAGAAAATTAAATAAAGTCCATGGGGAAAGTATAATAATTTATAATAAATAAAATGTGAGTAGTTAGGCTTTAGTTTGTGTAGGGGAGAGAAATAAAATGTTGAAAGCTTTTAAAAATGTGGTATGGGGGACCATACCTTTCTCTTTATTTTTCCCTCACCTCCCCTCAATATCCGCCCCCCCCCCCCTTCCCCTTTACCATTTATATACTCCATCTCCCTCCTTCTCCTCCTTGACTTTCTCTCTCAATCCATGGAACCTCCATTGATGAGCTTCACCTCCCAAGACTCCTACCAAGTTCAATCCTTCACCATTTTTAGATCCGAGAGTACTTTTGTAATCGGGAGACCAAGAGGAGTTCATCAAGCTAAGAAAGTCCTAAATCCATCTCCTATTCTAAAGTGAGTTATTATGACCCTTCTCTTCTTTAAATGTTCATGAGAGATTTATTGTTGTTATTGTTGTAAAAATGTTTATTGGATGCTTTGGAAACTTTCTTGAAATGGAGGAATTGATTTAGGTCATAAGGAAATGTGGTTGTTCTTAGAAGTGTTAAAGAATGAAAGAAATGGGTGGAATTAGTTTAGAATGTTTTGGAATCCTCTTTGAAGTTGAGAAATGGGTAAATAACATAGGATGATGTTATGGTTCATGGAAGTGAATTTGGAGTATAAGAAATGGGTGATATTAGTTTAGAAGATTTAATTTGAAATGTGTTATTAAAATGGGTTGGAAATCTTGTGGTGAATGATTTGGATTTATATTATTTTGGGGTTTAAATGATTTAGGATGAAAAATGGTAAAGTTAGAGATCCTCCTGGTATTCTTGAATATTGGGTTAGAATAAAAGAAAAGGAAATGAAACTTGGTAGAAGAGATGAAATCTGGGGAAGTCTGATTTAGCACTTGGGCGGTCGCCCAAGAGGGCATGAGCGGCCGCCCATGCTGCCAGAACAAGAGTGCCTTAGGAAAACCTCTTAGGCGGTCGCCCAAGAGGAGTTGAGGGGTCGCCCAAGAGGGCAGCAACTTGAGTGTTCTTTAGAACCACTTGGGCGGTCGCCCAAGTGGCCTGGGCGGTCGCCCACCATGCCAGATCCTCCTTAGTCTCTTTTCTTATTAATTTACCAACAACCTAGTGGCATGACTCTTAACCATTATGAATTAGTGGAACCTAATCCAAACCAGGTATGAATTAACTCTTTTACACTTAAGTTATATTAGAACACTTAAGAGCACCTTAATTGGGTTTAAATGGAACTAAGGAAGCACTTTAAATACGACTCAGGAATTGATTCGATAATCTTGTATGGACACTTATTAAATGTGACTTCCATTTGGGTAAAGTGAACTTGGGTTCTTATAGAGATCATGTATTACTGAATAATGTCTAAGTAAGGATAATTATTGATGTTTTGTTATCATACTTGAGTACATATTCATGACTTGTATTATACTTAGTGTATTACATAAATGCTGCACTCTGATTTTTGGTTGAACATGAGTATATTTTACCATGTGACTATATTGCTTATTTATGCATAGTGTGTTAAAGAAATGTTGCACTATGATGTTGGTTGAGCATGAGTATATTTTACCATGTTGCTATGTTGTTTATCCCCTTTGTGGATTATATTTCAAGTATCTACTATGTGCTTGATAATGTGTGAGTCAGCTGACATTGGGGGTATAACATAATACGATCAATTATGGAAGTGTGACCTAATGTGATCAGATTATGTTATATCTGTGGCCGTCCCCTCATGTGGCCACAGGATGGGGTATAGCATCTGTATTGAGCGAAAAGCCTTACAGAGTTGCAACTATCTTATTTGGTTCCCTGAAAAATGGGTCTTATAAGATGTGAGTATTGCTTAAGCAGCTCACTGTAAGATTGGAGTATTATTATACCCAATGTTGTACGACTAATGTTCAGACGGGAAAAGGTAAACCAAGGTAATATAAGGTGTTTACAGCTTTTCCAATGTGTTATATGTGACTTGTTATGTGCTGCATTTTATTTGGCATATTTCTGCATTCATAATAGCTTGCTGAGATTTATTCTCACCCCTCTCCCTTTAATGTTTTTAGATTTCGAGACAGGCGGACCGGCCAAGTAAGGGCGGTGAGGAGTTTGGAAGTGATAATTTGGGAAGTGTCGGGGTATATATATAGGTTGGCATAGAAGTATATTTTGGTATAATTCTTTTAAAGGGTTTGTATTCATAAACTTTACTTCTAGTTTATATTTGATATCTTTTTGTAACTAAAACCGTTTATTACTTTCAAGGTTGGTCAACCCTTCCTCAAATGTGGAAAGAAGTAGAGTATTTTGAAAAGGTTGTGTTTTATGTTTGAAAGTTAAATCAAGTTTTTAAAGTTTAGGACTTTTGGGGTTAGTTTGAGGACGCTCCAGCTCGGGACACGTGTAGGTTCCGGGTCGGGGTCCTCACAGTTGGTATCAGAGCTCGGTTAGAGTTCTCGGGTAGAGTCTAGCTGAGTGAGAGTGTGCGATAACTTACGTCGAGTGTTTAATGCAGGAGTTTGTTCAACGACAGAAAATAATAATGACCAACCAAAGGATCAAGGTAATGTGAGCAATATGGAGAGATAGATTCCTCCACGATCATTTGAGGTATATTACCTGTCTCCGGAGTTAGGGGTCATACTTTTATAAATCCCCGTTCATTTCGTTCTCATGTGGCATTACATTTCGTTTTTATTTGCATAAATGGCCCGAGAGTTGCCTTATGTGCTGGAGGTTCTACTCCTATGGGAGAGTACCTCGAATCATTCTTGTTTATCATGGTGGTTGTGATGTGTCCATATGTGGGCATGTATTGCCGGTGGATTTGGTCGAGTTACCAATCCGTGAATCATCGTTATATTAACCTGAATTAATTGAGTAGTTGTTGTGTCTGAGGAGGACTGTCGCAAGAAGCGAGTCTCCTTATCTACGTTTGACTTACCTCCATGTGTAATTGAGGCGGATAAATTATTAATTGCTATTATGTCATATATGCGTAAATGTCGAAAGTGTGATCTAAAGAATGTGAAGGTTACTTGAGTTATGTGTTATATTTGAGTAAAGGACACTTGCGTTATCTCATGTACAGTGGTAAATGAATTTGTGAACTCTTAGTTGAGGTTAGGTATATGGCCTAATTAAGAATGGTTTATGGTTGTATAATTGCATGATTAGTTATTCATTGGTGTCTCATGGTGAAGACTAGATATATGAGACTAGTATTGAAAGTGATAGTCTAAGTGGGATTATATGGGTTATAAAATATCGCGAGTCCGAGATCTTATGGAACTGACGTATATTTTCCTTATGTGCTATAAGTTTATTTTCTAAGGAGAGATTGATTGAATTCTTGCTACTAATTTGAATAGGAAATCAGATATTTTTGTACGTGATATCACCCTATAAGTTGATTAAATAGTGTTTTTCATGTGAGTTTCAAAAATGGGTTCTCATCAGGTATCATACCAGGATATTGAAGCTTTGAGTTGAGATAAGGTACTATTTTAGTATTCGGATTCCTAGATAGAGGACACTATTTGGGATGACAGACTTGATGATTCATCTTGGGAAAGTATTTGATAAAGAAGATAATTAGCTTAGCGACTCTTCGTAAGGATAAATTAGTACTATATTTAGAAAAGATGATACTTGGTGGTTATTTATAGATTATAGAGATCTCAAATTGGTAACTGTAAGAAATAAGTATTCGTTATCACTTGTTGATGATTTGCATGACTGATTTTAGAAACTAGTAGGATACTCAATGGTTATTAGTTGAATTTCGGGTGTTACAATTTCAGTGAATATTTGTTCTAAGGATATACTTAAGACAACATTTGTATTTAACATGACCATTTTGAATTGTGGTTGTGTATTAGTTATGGAGGGGTAAATAGGGTAAATGTGAAGAAGTACAATAGATGTAGTTATTGGTGACTTATAGGACCAACTTCAGGAATTGGTAAAATATGCATATGGTTTGTTTCGAGAGATGATTATCATTAGTTGAGAAAATAAAATGAGGATAAATCTTATTGGAAGACAGGATACTTTAGGATGATTACACCATATAGGTTGAATTAGTTGCGTGACTCATATAAGGGATTGATGTGATGTTCGGAAGATATTGACATTATACGGGTTTTGAGTTGTTGATGGTTATAGGGAGGTAAGTTAGATTATACCGTAATGTTTAATTGAAATTTAGGAATGATTGATCTATGTGAGTTCCAATTATATTTTCTTATTTAGAAATTATGGTATTTGATTGGGAACTAGATGTTTACAATATGTTGTTGCTAAGTACAATACCAATATCAAAGGTAGGGAATAGATGACTCAAATTAAGTAAAGGTGTTGAATATTCAACTTGAAGAAGTATTGAATTGAGGATGCTTTGCCAAGTTTATAATCTTAATGAATGTTTTAGTGTTATTTATCGGAGATAGTAATAAGTATTTCGAGATTGTGTTTTCTTATAAGGAATTCAACTAAGTAAAAATATTATGAGTGGTGGCTACACTATAAATAGAAATCAAACAAGAATATTATGTTAGAATTGTTTTAAATGTGCTTTAAAACTTTGGATTGTATATTGAACTTCGGTATGAGCAATTGTGCCCTTCGGAAATAGTTGATTTAATAAGGTCAGTAAACCGTTTTCGTGTAAATTAAAATATGTGAGTAATTTAACTATCTACCACTGGCATGGGACGGTTATAGATAATTAAATCACTCGAGTTATTTTTGTTAGCTTATCAATCTTTTGAAATTTCTTAAATTGTGAGTGGTTTAGTTAATTAAAACTGGTATGGGCCGGTTTTAAATAAATAAACCATTCGGGTCTCTTTGAATCTCTTTTTATATTATCCTTTGGAATTCTGAAAGGCGTTGTAATTTTTAGAAAGACTTGGTATCCTAAAGATATAAATTGTACAGAAGCAAGTAGAAAAGCAACCTAGTTCCCCTATAGTGATTAATTGTATTAAAGTTTTGATCCGAGAAATGATTGGATAAATTGTGGAGTTATTAATGTGGAGGTCGCAGTAGACTCGGTTTTTGTGTTGGAGTTGGACCAGCTCCGTTGTGAAGCGGCAACCATTCGATTTGACTATTGATGTCACACGGACTGAACATAATTGAAACAGTGAATTGTGATAATAGAATATTGACGTTAGAAGAATTATTAAAATATTTAGAGTTCTAGGTTGAACTTGAGAGTTTTATCACTATAGATTTTGTGATTAAGTTACATTGGAAGTAAAGAAGGGTATGTTATTTTGTTATAGAAAGTTGAATTATATTTTCTACTCGTTATATGTATAGCTTGATGAGATGTTATTAACAAAGTTCTCACATATGTTAGGGGATAGTTCGATTGTATAAAACCCATAGTGTTAAATGGATTGGATGTTAGTAGTCAATAGGACGTATGGTTACCAGTGGTTAAGTGCGTATAATAGTAGTTATCATTCTAACATTGAGATAAAACCGTATGAGGCATAGTTTGGGAAGAAATATCGATCTCTAATTTGTTGGGGTGAGTTTGGAGAAGTAAGGCCTAAGGTAAATTGGCGCCAAAGTTCGTTAATCCATTTGAAGCTTTAGAAAAGGTTGGTGATTTGACTTATAGACTGGCTTGAAAAAGCTTATAGAGTATTTGAAGTTTTAATGTGATATTGTAATGGATTTGGTGACATAAGTTGTAATACTTTTATTTATTTATATTTTAATTGAGATCGTGAAAATTCGCGTTAGTGATAATTGTATAGTATGCTTGGGTCATTAAGTGGTAATATCATATTATTAATGGAATTAGAAATTTATTTTTTTTTTGGGGAAAGAATCACAACATTGAAGAGACTATTTGGGAATTGAAGTTTGAGGTATACATGTAACCGAGGCGGGTTGATCAGTTAGGTAAGTGACAGTCAAATTCGGGACGAATTTTCTTTAAGGGGGAGTGAGTGTAACGACCCTAACCCTAGGCACTAATTTAACATCATATTGTGTGCTTCTAATATTATTGTTAATATTATGTGTTCATTCTTATATCTTTGATTTCTTATATTAGGATGAGATAATTGAGAAAAATTAAATAAAGTCCATGGGGAAAGTATAATAATTTATAATAAATAAAATGTGAGTAGTTAGGCTTTAGTTTGTGTAGGGGAGAGAAATAAAATGTTGAAAGCTTTTAAAAATATGGTATGGGGGACCATACCTTTCTCTTTATTTTTCCCTCACCTCCCCTCAATATCCGCCCCCCCCCCTTCCCCTTTACCATTTATATACTCCATCTCCCTCCTTCTCCTCCTTGACTTTCTCTCTCAATCCATGGAACCTCCATTGATGAGCTTCACCTCCCAAGACTCCTACCAAGTTCAATCCTTCACCATTTTTAGATCCGAGAGTACTTTTGTAATCGGGAGACCAAGAGGAGTTCATCAAGCTAAGAAAGTCCTAAATCCATCTCCTATTCTAAAGTGAGTTATTATGACCCTTCTCTTCTTTAAATGTTCATGAGAGATTTATTGTTGTTATTGTTGTAAAAATGTTTATTGGATGCTTTGGAAACTTTCTTGAAATGGAGGAATTGATTTAGGTCATAAGGAAATGTGGTTGTTCTTAGAAGTGTTAAAGAATGAAAGAAATGGGTGGAATTAGTTTAGAATGTTTTGGAATCCTCTTTGAAGTTGAGAAATGGGTAAATAACATAGGATGATGTTATGGTTCATGGAAGTGAATTTGGAGTATAAGAAATGGGTGATATTAGTTTAGAAGATTTAATTTGAAATGTGTTATTAAAATGGGTTGGAAATCTTGTGGTGAATGATTTGGATTTATATTATTTTGGGGTTTAAATGATTTAGGATGAAAAATGGTAAAGTTAGAGATCCTCCCGATATTCTTGAATATTGGGTTAGAATAAAAGAAAAGGAAATGAAACTTGGTAGAAGAGATGAAATCTGGGGAAGCCTGATTTAGCACTGGGCGCGTCGCCCAAGAGGGCATGACGGCCGCCGTCTTTGCCGCGTAACAAGAGTGCCTTAGGAAAACCTCTTGGGCGGTCGCCCAAGAGGAGTTGAGGGTCGCCAAGAGGCGCAACTTGGGTGTTCTTTAGAACCACTTGGGCGGTCGCCCAGTGGCCCGGGCGGTTGCCCACCATGCCAGATCCTCCTTAGTCTCTTTTCTTATTGATTTACCAACAACCTAGTGGCATGACTCTTAACCATTATGAATTAGTGGAACCTAATCCAAACCAGGTATGAATTAACTCTTTTACACTTAAGTTATATTAGAACACTTAAGAGCACCTTAATTGAGTTTAAATGGAACTAAGGAAGCACTTTAAATACGACTCAGGAATTGATTCGACAATCTTGTATGGACACTTATTAAATGTGACTTCCATTTGGGTAAAGTGAACTTGGGTTCTTATAGAGATCATGTATTACTGAATAATGTCTAAGTAAGGATAATTATTGATGTTTTGTTATCATACTTGAGTACATATTCATGACTTGTATTATACTTAGTGTATTACATAAATGCTGCACTCTGATTTTTGGTTGAACATGAGTATATTTTACCATGTGACTATATTGCTTATTTATGCATAGTGTGTTAAAGAAATGTTGCACTATGATGTTGGTTGAGCATGAGTATATTTTACCATGTTGCTATGTTGTTTATCCCCTTTGTGGATTATATTTCAAGTATCTACTATGTGCTTGATAATGTGTGAGTCAGCTGACATTGGGGGTATAACATAATACTATCAATTATGGAAGTGTGACCTAATGTGATCGGATTATGTTATATACGTAGTCGTCCCCTCTGTGGCGCAGATGGGGTATAGCATCTGTATTGAGCCAAAAGCCTTACGAGAGTTGCTACTTATCTTATTTGGTTCCACGAAAAACGGGTCTTATAAGATGTGAGTATTGCTTAAGCGGCTACACATTTGTAAGATTGGAGTATTATTATACCCAATGTTGTACGACTAATGTTCAGACGGGAAAAGGTAAACCAAGGTAATGTAAGGTGTTTACAGCTTTTCCAATGTGTTATATGTGACTTGTTATGTGTTGCATTTTATTTGGCATATTGCTGCATTCATAATAGCTTGCTGAGATTTATTCTCACCCCTCTCCCTTTAATGTTTTTAGATTCCGAGACAGGCGGATCGGCCAAGTAAGGGCGGTGAGGAGTTTGGAAGTGATAATTTGGGAAGTGTCGGGGTATATATATAGGTTGGCATAGAAGTATATTTTGGTATAATTCTTTTAAAGGATTTGTATTCATAAACTTTACTTCTAGTTTATATTTGATATCTTTTTGTAACTAAAACCGTTTATTACTTTCAAGGTTGGTCAACCCTTCCTCAAATGTGGAAAGAAGTAGAGTATTTTGAAAAGGTTGTGTTTTATGTTTGAAAGTTAAATCAAGTTTTTAAAGTTTAGGACTTTTGGGGTTAGTTTGAGGACGCTCCAGCTCGGGACACGTGTAGGTTCCGGGTCAGGGTCCTCACAATCAACCTCACCAATTATGGAAACCTTAAACTACGTCGTTTTGATTAAAAAAAAAAAACCAAAAAAAAATCAAACTTTTGTAACTTCTTCTAGCATATGACTACACGTGTATGTTGTTTTTTTTAAAAAAAAATACACGTGGTTTGATGTAAAAGCCTACATATTTATTGATGCTCCAATTCCCCATGCTTCTCTCTCTTATTTTCTTTCTATCCAGATGCTTCATTCATCCTCTTCACTTTTTTTATTCATTCACATTTTCAAATTCAAAAAATAAAAATTGAATCGCATACCTTTCTCCCCCTCTTCTTCATCTGTGCTTTTCCATCGCAATCCCCTAATCTCGGCTCCCATCACCATGAACGACCTACACCGCCGGTAACAGAATTGTCATCTTCTACATCTATACATTAGCCTCCCAGATCTCCCCTTGATGTCCGTTTATCTCCCTGGAGTATTGCGACGACAGAAAGTGTTGACGGAGGCAACATAAGTCATGTTTGAAGGCCGAACTTGCTGACTTTTGTGGTGGTTGATAACGGCGATGGCCGTTTTCGACGGGCGGGATGGTGGTGGTTCAACGGCGACGACGAACTTTGTAATTAAATATTGCATGAGTTAAATATTTGAAAAGCGAATCAATCAGGTGCAATAATTTTTAGGGCATTTTGATTTTGAACAATTTGGAAGAAATTTCATAATTTCATGGTTGGATTTTATTTTATGCAGAGTATACTATATGAAATATGTCTACTTTTGTTCAAGCTTCAAATGCGTGTTCCTTTCGCTGGTGGCCAAGTTGGGCTGATCTGGTAATTAAAAAGATAATTAATCTTTTGAATACTCCTTTCTATATTATTTTTTTGTTTAGGTATCACAAAATATGTATAATACCAGGAACTCTTTTTTGATAAGTCAGTTTCTTTCAAGTGCCGGAGAAGACTGGGTTTGGTATGCAAACATTTCTTTTTATTATTCACGTTTAGAATTAATATGTTGTTTATCACATTTCTTAATTGTTCTCACATATAATATCTGTCATAAAATGAATTTCTAAAAAAAACAAATTTATTCGTATCAATCAAGAGCAATTTTTTTTAAAAAAATCAACATATATTTTGGGATATAAATTTCCTTTTGTGATCCAATTTTTGATTTTTTTTGGTTGCAGGTGACGATGACGACTCTCAGGTTGAACTTATCTGTAGTTTCGAAATGAAGTAATTTTTTTACAATTACCATCAATGTCATTTTAAAAAATGGGAAATGTGAGTAAATTGTAAATGATTTTTTTTTCCAATTTATTTTACATAAAATTTCTATGGCCTGCAATGGATTAAAACTTTCAGTGTTTGTAATTGTATCATCCAATTTTTTTTATATTTCATTGTATTTAGAAAACTATACATTTTTTTTCTAAAATGTGTTCCTGAATGATTTTTATTATTCTTTTATATTACAATATATTTAGAAACTAAATATTTAAAAGTAGGTTAAAAAAACCCGCATGAATTTACTATTAAAATTCAATATTTTAGGAGCTCCCTTAAATAAATAAAGCCATTATTTTAAGATGAAGCGAGCATTAGTGATGAAGAGATAAGATACAATAGTTTGATGACAGCTGAAAACAGAATGGAAAAGCTGAATAAAGAGGATATTGATGGTTTAGGGACATGCACTTTAAACAAAGAGAATTCTTGTCATTCTATTAATGATTTTGGGAGTCCTCTTGATGAAAAGGAAATAGAGGAGAAAAGTAATGAAAAGGAAGTAGAGGAAAAGAGCAATGAAGTTTTAAAGGAAGATAGCGAGAAAGAATATCAATTGTATATGGGTAAGAATACTAGGAAAAAGAAAGGAAATGGAGCTACTAGACCAAGAGAGGTGGAAGAAAGAAGACTTAATGGGTCTAATATTGCATCTTTGATACAGATTTGGTCTTTTCTGAGGTTATTTGTGCCAATGTAATGCTGGTGGAATATGAGTGGATGTGTTGGTGTTTGGATAAAGGAGGATAGGGGATTTCTTATGGCAGCTTTGATCTGTTTGCTGTCCTCTGAAGTTGTTAAGAAAGTGTGGCATCAATTTGGCTGTCAATTGAATAGCTATAATTTCTTGAATCAGTTGTGGATTAACTGGTTGTTGGAAATCTCAGATAGAATGCATCCTGGGCCTGTGTTTATGTTGGTTGATTGTTGGATTCTGTGATTTTTCAATGGCTGTTGTGTTCAATGTTCATTCGGATATGCTAGCTGATTGTGGGCAGCATGTGGGGATATGGCTGGGATTGATTTCCATGAATTTGGATATGTGGAATAGGTGGAATTCAACCCAGATTGTTGATTTTTGGCAGCACTTGGTGAATCAAGGTCACATGTTCCTGTTTCTTTTAATTTTTGTCGATTGGCAGCATGTGTATAAGGCTTATATTAGTATAGCTTTTGTAAAGATAGATATTTTTTGGATTGCGGTTTGCTTGGTAGCGGTCTGCCTTGAGGCGGTTTTGGTGGTGGTTAGCTTGGTTGCGGTCTTGGATGTGGTTAACTGGGTTGCGGTTTTGATTGAGGTTAGCTTGTCTGCGGTTTTGGATATGGATAGGTTGGAAGCGGTTGGTTTGTTTGCAGTTGGTTGGATGCGTCAAATGCGGTTTCGTTGGGCTATGGTTAATTGGATTGCTTTTAGATGGAACATGGATAGTAAATATACAGAAAGTGATATTCAGCTTATAAGTAAGATTTGGAAGGAGCATATTGATTGGTATAGGAAAGGTTAATAAGCCTAAATTGATAGGTGTTAAAAATGTAATTGTGAAGTTGAGGTTAGGCTCCATTTCACTCATAAATGTGAATGGTTGTCCCCCTCATGTAATTTTTGTTGTGGTTAATAAAATTTCTTCCAGGTTCCGTCCTGGGTAAAAAAAAAAATAACCGCACCCCAAGCCGCATCTGATCCAAACCGCCTAAGACAAAACCGCACTAAAGAAACCTCATTTGACAAACCGCCTGAACCAAACCTCTTGAGACAATCCGCACCAAAAATCACATCCGTGTCAAATCGCCTGATCCAAACCATCTAAGCCAAACCGCTTTGAGTCCAAACCACACATGAAGCAAAACCGCGAATCCCAAACCGCCTCGACTCAACCCAATCCATCTGTCCATACCGCCATGGGAGCGGACGCTCCAAAGCCAAGGGAGCGGACGCTCCTTAAAATTCCAGTAACACCAGCCGGATTCCATAAAATGGGAGCGGTCGCTTCCCCCCCCCCCCAATTGGAGCGGACGCTCCCCTATGACCGTAAAAAATTAATAATAAGATATTTGTTAAATTTTTAAATAAAGTATCCCTACATTATTTTTACATCGTTTATCATATATAATTCAATATTTTGTAAATGAAATTTTATGATATTTAAAAAACCAATAAATAATAAAAGATGCAGTATTTGATAAAAATAACATATTGTAGAAGATTAAAAAAATATTGCTTCAAAGTAATTAATGTAATTAGAATGTTAATAGGTTGTGAAAAATTGAATTCTAATGTTGACCTTCAACTAACTTTGAAATTGTTTTCATCAAATTAATCTTTGAGGCTGTGGTAATAAATGTGAGTTTGCGATCGGAATTGTTATTACTTATTACTTTATATTTACAAAGTAAATATAAAGTATTAGACGCTAATAGAAGTTATTGAGTTTGAAAATTTGAATTTTAGGGTGGGAGGTTGTTTTTAATTTGTTTATATAAAATCGAATAATTATTTTTTTCATTTTGAAGAGTTATTTTTTGATAAAAAAATATTAATATATACTTCTTCCTCCCTTTTATAATTAATGTCACCATTTTATTTGTTTATTCCGATATAAAAGTTATGTTCCTAAATAAGGAAATATATTAAGTGTTATTTAATCATTGTATAAGCACATGAAGCAAAATCGCACAGCCCAAACCGTCTCGACTCAACCCAATCCGTCCGTCCAAACCGCCATGGGAGCGGACGCTCCAAAGCCCAGGGAGCGGACGCTCCTTAAAACTCCAGTAACACCAGCCGGATTTCAGAAAATGGGAGCGGTCGCTCCCCCCTCCCCCCCCCCAATTGAAGCGGACGCTCCCCTATGACCAGAAACTTCAAGCTGAGAAATACCCCTTCGCACGGTCATGTCCCAATATCAGCATGGCCATGCCAGACCTTGCATGGACGTGCCAGAAACAAAGCATGGTCATGCACTGAAGCCAAAAAAGCCATAAAAACCATAAAAACCCAAGAAATCCATCCCGTATCACAATCGAACCACATAATAACCAGAATCATCAAATCTCAAGGCTTGAATGACGTCCCCCGGGAGATCACGAGAGTGCAAATAACCCATATGAAATTAACATATAAAGGTAAATATGAAGTTCAATGAGCAATAAATTTTTTTCCAACATGATAACAGGATTAGATATTCTGAATAGGTTTTTAAAAAGTTTGAAGTAGTAAGAAACGAATCAAATTGTGTTATTCTTTATAGACTTAGCCACTAATTTAGCGAGCTAAAACAAATCAAGTAGAGATTACTTTGTATGGGCCAGAAATAATATTCATGTATTACTTGATACAACAACACATTTAGTAGAACATGCCAGGTGTCATTAATCTAATACTAATGGTAGCAATTAATGAGTACATATTATATAGGAAGGAGTTATGCACAAATTAATAACCACAAATGATATCTTTTTACGCGAAGGAAAATTTACTATCTTCACGCTAAGTGAGTAATACGTAACTAAAAATATTGCCAATTGTATGTACTACATATCGAGAACGAAATGGTGACAAAGTTTAACATAGATGAGTATGAAATATTTCCTTACTTTCTTTGATTTTGATATCACTATTCAAAACAAACTTAAAATGGAGAATTTAATGAAGATTTTATTTTAAGTGTACTTCATAAAGAACAAATAAATAATAATGTATGAGTACAAACATAAATATGGGTATTTTTATTTTAGTTTTGAAAATACAAAAAAGGAGTACAAGAAAAAGAGGAATATGCGATGGCCTATTGTGATGGCCGAAAAGGCCGTCGCAGTAGACATGTTTAGGCGATGGCTAACGCAATCGCAAATAAAATGGTCGCATTTTAGAGCGGCATTCCAAAAAACCTTAGAAATTTTCGCGGCCCAATTTGGCGGTAGGGACATTTCAATATGCGATGGCCAATAATAAATATGTGATTGACTTAGCCGTCTCATAATCTATTAAATAATAAATTAATTTTCAAAATAAATAAATAAATGAAATTTAATAATAAAATTATAAAAGCCATCGCAAACGCATAACAACGTAGGTTAAAAATAGATTATTCTCTCTCCTCTCTCATTACAGTTTTCCCTCTCTCTAAAAATCAAAATCACGCGCGCTTCAATCTCTCGCCTTCGTCTTCCTCCAGTGATCTCTCTCTCTCTCTCTCAAAGGTCAACTCTTCTGCAACGTCTTCTTCCCCCTCGTTCCTCTAGGTAACGCATCTTCTTCTCCTTCATTTTTCCATTCTCTCCAAATCTATTAGGGCTTTGTTGATTTTCTTCAAATCTATTAGGGCTTTGTTGATTTTCTTCAAATCTATTAGGGTTTGAGAAGGTAGTCGACTAGATCTGTAGCTTAGATCAGATCGTTAAGGTTATATAGGTTTTAATTTCTTCCAATTTTAGGGCTTTTGATCTAGCTCTCATCTTGCGATTTACAGGGGTATTGTAGATCAATAGTCAGAGCACTTGATTTGCGAAGCTTTGGAACTAGAAAGGTAACCATCACATTTTCAATTTTACTCATTTTTCGGCAATGGTTTAGTAAATTGCCATGATCTGTGTTATGCTCTTATGCTTTTTGTGTGCCTATTGGTAGCAGGGTAGATATATGTGAATACAAAGGACATATGCTTTGTGTGTGCATCTCTATAGGTAGCAGCAGTGTATGAGACTCTTCCTCGTTCATGAATGTATTTTTCTGGTGGCTAATTTAGTGAGACTTTCGACAAATTGATTGATTTGATGAATGCATTTTGGCTTATAAATGCTATGCGACTTATCAAGGATATGACCTGCATTTGCTCAATAGTTTGTTAAGATTGTTTTATCTTGAGTTCGTTTTCTGTTTTTCTAACTTTTGGGTCAGCAAGTGGACTGATGAGTCAGCATAGCTGTATAGCTCTTTGCTGAAGGAACTGCAGCCATTACAACTGCAACTTGAGAGTAGCTAAGTAGGAACTAATACAATTTAGCTTATTCTGTTTTTGTGCATTTTTTTTCTTTCCAAAACTGGTTTTTGAAAGAGAATTTCTGATTGGCCGTTTCGATATATAGGTAGCAGCAGTGTATGAGACTCTTCCTTGTTCATGAATGTATTTTTCTGGTGGCTAATTTACTGAAACTTGAGAGTAGCTAAGTAGGAACTAATACAATTTAGCTTTATTCTGTTTTTGTGCATTTTTTTTCTTTCCAAAACTAGTTTTTGGACCTTCGATTCGCTAACCATGGTGACCTTGTCAAAATCACTGGGGTACATTGCATTGTTCAATAGTTTTTCCTATAATGTTACAGCAGGGGTGTGATTTACTCCTATTTTACTTTGGTGCAACCTCTAGAAAACATTATAGGCTGGAACTCTTTTAGCTTGTAAGAAGTGATTGGTTCATGAAAGGTTCAAAGTGGTTACATCTTAAGTTAGTACCTGAATTAGGTAGTTATGTTTGTGTAATGCTGAACAAAAGATCAGATTTTCTGTCAGTGTTACGTCTGTAGTTCCACAGCTTGCTTCTTGAAATGACTGAAAAAAGAGACTCTTGAAGTATATTTTCTAATGAATGTGGAAAGATACCAGTCTTATTTAGCAGTAGTTTTTACCCATATATTATTGTCACAGTAATTGTGTGGGGATTTACCCATATATTATTATTTATGGATTAAAGAGAGAATGTTGTTTAGGTTTTAAACAAAACTGTGGGGGATTAAATATTGTTGGTAAAGATTTGAGGTTTGTTGACTGCTTATATACAATGTCCATGATATGAAAAGTTGACAACTTTTAAATGTCAAAAACAAATTCTTCTGTTTTGCTAAATAAACAAAATAAACAAGTTTTATCTCCAAAAAAATACAATACAATTTTGACATGTTTGTCAAATAAATAATTCAAGAAAATTTGATAATATTTTTTTGAGATTATATTATTGACAACTTGAAAATGGTCATTAATAGATTTTTTTTTTAAAATATAGCTTTTTAAAATTTTATATATCAAAATAACATTTTCAAAAACTTAAGTACCAAAGTAGCACTTTTGACTTGAAATCCGGAATTGGTAATTCCGGATTATGAAATCCGGAATTACCAATTCCGGATTTGTTTTTTTTTTTTTTTTTGTTTTTCAAAATTGAATTTTGGAAAATAATAATTCCGTAAATAGGGGCGATCGCGCCTAAAATAGAGCGATCGCTCAAGTGTACTCCGGAGGTACCAATTCCGGATTCTATTTTAATTTTTTTTTTTCAAAATTGAATTTTGGAAAATAATAATTCCGTAAGTAGGGGGCGATCGCGCCTATAGAAGAGCGATCGCTCAAGTGTACTCCGGAGGTACCAATTCCGGATTCTAATTTATTTTTTTTTTTTTTTCCAAAAAAGAAATAAAGCAAATAAAAATATATTCTGAAAACAGGAGAGAGCGATCGCTCTACTTAAGGGGCGATCGCCCCCTAGACGCGTATCTTCAAAATCCGGCACTGTCAATTCCGGATTTGCTTTAATTTGAATCCGGGCCGCCATTTCAGGATTCAAATTTTGAATTACTTGCGATTGTTCATGGAATGGAAGAAAGGAAGAAGAAGAAGGAGGGAGTGCAGAGAGTGAGATAGAGAAAGAAAGAATTAAGGAGAAGAGAAGAAATTTAAAGAGTTGTGAGAGAAAGTGTTAGCTTGGTACTTAAAAATGGTTAGTTATATTTCTTATTTTAATTTGTTTTCAGTTGTTAATTTTAGCTATATAAATTTTTTTAAGAATTTTTATTTGTGCATTTTTTATATTTTGTTGTTAAAATGATTTATGTACTTAATTTTTGATTGTCAATGAATTAAACATTAAGTCCCATTTAAATTTAATTACTATTAAATTTTTTTATTTCAGATGAATGAACATGTACAACAACAATTTATTGATCCTGGGCCAATCGATCCTCATGTATTGACTTCTCAGGATACACATAGATCTAAATATATTTGGGAGGGACAAGAGTTACCCAATTTAAGACCTAGGCGTGGTCCAGTACTTCCACCTAGAGTTGATTGGAGGATAGAAGAGAAGCTTATAAATACTTTGGATTTTATGGAGTGTATTTATTAGGTCATATACAATATGATTGGCATTTGATTGAGGCTTTGATTGAAAGATGGCGTCCGAGACCCACACTTTTCACTTACCTGTAGGGGAGATGACCATCACCTTAGAGGATATTGGCATGTTGTGTGGTCTTCCCGTAGACGGAATGGCGGTGACTAGTTCGAAACTAGTAGGAGTGCTTTGGCATGGGTTGAGATTGTTGAGGATTTATTTGGGGTTACACCCTCACCCGCAGACATCAAAAGAGGTGGAATGATATCAATGAGATGGGTTCTAGGACACTTCCCTCATTTTGAACAGCTTCCCAATAATGCGTCCGAGCATATGATTGAGACATATACTCGAGCATACATTTTCTTATTATTGGGGTCATACATTATGCCCGTCTCGTCCCGATAACCTAGTTAAGTTGATGTACCTCGCACTTCTTAGGGATATAAATAATATTAGTGCATGCGGTTGGGGTAGTGGAGCGTTGGCCTTCTTGTATAGGGAGATGTGTGTAGCATCTCAACACGATTCGAAAGGGTGTGGTGGCTTCTTAACCATTGTACAGGTATGTCTATTATATATGATTACATTATGCTAGTGGACTTAACCTGTTTTGTACGTAATGATAATTTTTTTATAGCTTTGGGCATGGGAGAGGTTGTTGTGTACACAACCTAGGAGACATGAAGAAATAACACTTACTGGATTGCAACCAGTGGGTTACGGAGTATATTTCAATTACTTCATTTTGTAAACGATCCGTTTTGTAATATATCGCTTTTTACTCATTATTTTTTATGTCAATTGTTTCATATGTAGGTGGAAGGGTCCATTGTCGTATACTTCGCGATCGCCCATAACCCGCAAGGCTATCGAGACCAGTTGTCATATTTAGAGAATGATCGAGGTTGTGTGGCAGCCATACAACGGTGTGCGGTCCGAATTTACGCCTTCAGGGCCAAGCTATATGGAGGGCGAAGGTGCCCCTCATCTGCTTTGAGAGGGTTGAATGGCACTTTCCAGATCGCGTAATGCGACAATTTGGGATGGTTCAAGGTGTGCCTGATGACTGCGACACCAGTTTGGACTTGCATCGGATTAGTCGGCAAGGTCGGTCAGGCGTTAACTGGATGCAACAACATGATCAGCACATAGCAAGGTGGAATGAACGGGAGTTTAATGTTGTTGATGGGGAGTTTGGTGAAGTGGATATGAGCTATCATCACCCCTATTTGACATGGTATAGGCGTATTACTCGATCGCTCATCCACAATCGGCTAATGTGGAGGGACTAGGGTTCAGAGCCACGTTCGCTTAATTATGAGGGTGTGGTAAGTTATATATTACATACAATGATTTACAAAAAACAATATCATTTTTCCGTATTAATTAATTGCACATCATTGTTTTGAGCAGATTCAAAGTCTCCAAGGGATGTACTTATACGGCCCGAGAATGCCACATCCTTGGAAGACATGGTGAATTACACTCAACAATGTGTCACTAACACAATGACACATATTAGGGAGCAGCAACGACTGCAAGCCCAAGCTTCCCCCCCAACGGTTGATCATACTGCTGAAGACGAGCCACAGAGGGAGAATCGGGTTCGTAGGCGTGGCGGATACCAACAGCTGCAGGATGAGCCTGAGATGCGGGATCAATACGGTGATATGCATCAGTTTGAGTTCAGTCAGACAGAGTTCACCCAGACAGGACCGGGTAATTCTTTTACCGAATTGATGAATCAGTTTGATTTCACGCAACCGCCTCAGAGCTCCTTCCCTTCTTCTAGCAATTATAATCAGACGCCTGAGCAGACATTCGGGATTCCGGGATTTAGGCCTAGTTTCCATTTGCCTAGAGTGCAGTTTTCAGAAAGTCCCGACGGATCATCCTCATCCTCATCTCAACAATCTATATCAGGTGGTCGTCGTATGCCGAGGAGGGGGAGTAGGATTCGCCATCCCCCTAATGAATTTACCCCGTCCAATTATCCTTGACTTGTATCCTACGTGACCGGGATGTGGTCAATTTTCTATAAAACTTATTATTTTATTATTGTTAATTTTAATTTCATGAAAGCTTGCCATGGAATGATTTTTCTGAAAAACTGACTGAAAAACGTTAAAAACTGACTGGAAATTCTTAAAAACTAACTGGACTTCTTAGAAACTAACTGAAAACGTTAAAAAACTGATGGAAATTCTAAAAAAAACTAACAAAAAACGTTAAAAACTGAATGAAATTTGACAAAAGAGGGACGGACAAGAGGGAGGTCGCTCCCTTATAGAGGGCGATCGCCCCAATGTACTCCGGAGCTTCTAATTCCGGATTCTTTAATTATAAATTAATTTTTAATTACCGAGCGATCACCCCAATAAACGAGCGATCGCCCTCTTTTTCCAGAGAAAAGGCGCGATCGCTCACTGACCCCAGCGCGATCGCCCTCTACGCGGATTTCCCAAAGCACGGTTTATTCCCAAAAACCTTCCCCTCTCCCAATCAAATAACCCTACCACCACCAACGCCTCCTTTTCTCTCTCTCTCTAAAATTTCAAATTTCAAACCCAATTTCAAGCTTCTTCAACCCCAAATCCCTTCTTCAACCCC
Organism: Adenophora triphylla var. japonica; assembly: GCA_022495995.1. Classification (NCBI taxonomy): domain Eukaryota; kingdom Viridiplantae; phylum Streptophyta; class Magnoliopsida; order Asterales; family Campanulaceae; genus Adenophora; species Adenophora triphylla. Next base: position 134,420 of record JAFEMH010000307.1, on the reverse strand, counting down.
AAATCTAATTTTCTTCAACCCCAAATTTTATATATCATCCATTTTGAAGCACACATTCAAGGTTTGAGGTGGATTTTGAAGATTGTCATTCGTTTGTTGTTCAACACAAAGACTCCGGCGAAATTCCGGCGACATTCCGGCGAACTTCCGGCCAATTAAAAAGTAAGCTTCCAATTTTTTATTTTGAGTTTTGATTGAGAATGCCTCTAAAAGACCACGAGCCACTACCACCAACACTCCAACCCCTACCGGTCCCCCGTATGATCTTTTGCTAAATTTGTTGGGATTCAAGCTCAACAATTCTTTGAAGTTATATGAAAACAAGCCATTCAACCCGAAAGGGAATTTGATTTTAATGACTTGTATTTAGATGATTTTGTTACTCTTTACAATTGGGGAAAGTTGGGGAGTAAGCCCCCAAACTTTGGAAGTTCACTTATAGTTAAAGAATTTTATGCCAATGTTTTTGAACGGGGGTATACGGGAGAGTCTTTTGTGCGGGGGCTTCCGGTTAATTATGATAGGAATACCATTAATCAACATTACGGGTTAGCGACCGACATTGAGGAGGATGGGTGTGAGTACACCAAAGAGATGGAGAAGATAGGAAAAAATGTTAGGGAAAATTTGCATTTGCTAGCTCCGACTTTTGGGATAATTGACCCTAGGAATGTGAAGAAGGGGGTAGTTGTTAAGGCTCGAGACATGGATACTTGGATGAAGTATCTTCATAGATTTATTTGTGAGAGGATCCTCCCTCCTCTCATTTTAATGAGGTTAATTGGAGACGTGCATTTCTAATGCACATGATAGTTCAACGAAAAAAATTGATTTTGGAAAAATAATTAGTAAGGAGATATGGAACACGGCTAAGGGTATGGCCAATACGAACTATAATTTTCCATTGTTGATCACATCCTGGTTGCAAAATCGGGGTTTAACCTCGAGCTAGTGAACAAGGACATTAAAGGAGGTCCAAAGATTAACTTATTCACCCTCACCACTAAATGTCAGAATGTAAAGAGGGGTGAGGGGTCATCTAGGAGACCTCACGGTGGAGATGATGATGATGATGAGGAGGAGGAGGAGGAGGAGGAGGAGGAGGAGGAGGATTGGCGAGCGGGCCGGTCGAGGCCGCTTATTATCTGTCAGAGCGGAGGTTGGGCTACGTGGAGAGTCAAATTAGAGATATGAGGCAAGATTTTGGTCATTTATCCGTCCGCGTGGATGCGGAGATTGAGACAAATCAGGCTTGGAGGGCACAACAAAATGCTTGGATGGCACAACATGATCGTGTACGGGAGGAAGCGGACTCGGTTGCTCCAGAATATCCTTGGACGGATGCCACCACCACCACCGGGAGATGGTTCGGGCTATGGTGGACAGTATTGAAGATTAATGCTTTTTGTTGAATTTTAAAACTCTTTGTTAATTTCAGCTTTGATTTGTGGTTTAATTTGATGAGGGGATCCTCATAAACAATATTTCATATTTGGTTTGTATTTTAATTCGTCATGCCTTTGTTGGCATGCAAACTTGGTTTTATGTTGGGGTGTGTCCCAAAGACATCTTTATTTTTGGTTTGTAACAAACTCGTAGTTACTTTCATCTTTGGTTTGACTCGCTAAATCTATTTTATTTCTTCCCTTCTTGTAGTGTGCTTGGTGGTATAGGCTTTGAAGTTTGGTTTGTAACAAACTTGATTTTATGTAGGAGTAGTAATTTAGGAATGTTAGGAGTTCCAATATTCAGTAGATGGAAATATGTAATTTTTAAATATAACAATTACAATTTATGGAAGTAATTATTAAATATTAATTATGGGAAAATAATTTATGAAAATGTTGATAAACACAATATATATGTCAATTTCATTTTATACAATAACAGGTTCAACAAAAAAGTCAAAAAGTGGAAAAACATTTTGGGACGGAGGGAGTATTACAAGAGTTTTATACAATAACGGGTTAATTGAAAATAAAAAATGGGACAAACATTTTGGGACGGAGGGAGTATAAAAAGCTTATTGCCTCAGTTTTGGCTTTGGAGCGGTCGCCCCTCTTATGGGAGCGATCGCTCCCAAAATTCCAGTAACTTTGCGCGAACGCGCGGATGGGAAGGGGCGATCGCCCCATGTTTCCTTATTTTCCATGTTAAAAATATTAGTAGTTATCATATTTTTGACTATACATGATGGTATGTATTTATTTTCTGGCTAATTTAAAGTGGGAAAACTCGATTTTTTTTAAAAAATATAGCTTTTTAAAATTTTATATATGAAAATAACATTTTCAAAAGTACATTAATTGAAGATAGGTTGAACATTTATAATATACGTTCAAATCCGGCACTGCCAATGCCGATCTTATCTTCACTGACAAATCCGGCACTGTCAATGCCGGATTTATCTTAACTTACAAATCCGGCACTGCTAATGCCGGATTTATCAAATTTGAATTCCCCTTTAAAAGGAAGGAGTAGTTTCATTACAGACATCTAACCCTCAACCCTCTCTCCTCTCCGAAATATGGATCGTAGACTCAAAAATTCTTCTAATCTCCGTCCTCATTTTGAAAAAGGCCAAACGTCTAACCCTCAACCATCTCACCTCTCTCAAATAAATCTGTCTCAACGCGAAGGAGAGCGTCTGATACCTGGTCCATTGGTGACGTGCGGTTGGCTTTGCGCCGCAGAAACCTCGATCGTCAGAGAGGGGGATCCTCTCAGAACACGTGATTCGACCCAAGAGTATGTGAGGAGAGCGATTGAAGATCCCAAGGAGGATAAAGATTTCGAACGCAGATCCTTGGCTCTCCGCACTTGAACCGCTCGGTGGCGATGGTATGATTCTTGCTACCCCTTTCATTACTATCACGGGCGGATTTCCTAATGGATTTGATAGGATTAATGTTGCCGTTGGTGTTGTCAAGACCATCACACGAAATGAATTTGGTGACGCTACGGTAACTTTGAAGGTTAGCATATGCGTTTAGTATATTTTCTAGCATGATTAGTATGTGTCTTATCTTACTAATTAAGATAAAATTGATAGGATCCAACGGGAACAATAGGTGGTGCAATTCATCATAAGGTGTTTGCGAGAGTGAGTTCGGAGATGACATAGTTGTTGGTTCCGTTTCGATACTTCATCGGGTATGATGTATTAAAAATGCAACAACTTGAACCTATTATTAATATTGCCATCTAATCATGTTTTTTTGTAATTTTTAGGTTGTTGTTTTCTCCCCTCACGTAAAACACATATACTCAACATCACACTCCCAATGTATTCAAGGTAAAATTGTTAGGTACAGACTGTGAGTGGTTGATTGTTCAACAAATGACATTAGTTTATTTGTGTTGCAGGTATTCCATAAGGATTTCATCCCATCTGATTTTCCATGAAGGGATTTTTCATGTAAAAGTTGTTGAACTGTTGAACTTCTATTTCTATCCTATGTGATCGGGATGTGATCACTAATTTGAACTCTTTATTTTAATGTTTGATTAATGTATGTGTTGTTGAACTGTTGAACTTGTATTTCTGTCCTATGTGATCGGGATGTGATCACTAATTTTAATATTTATTTTAATGTTATTTCAGTTTTTATTCATATTTTATTTGCTATAAAATGGAGCGGTTGACCCATTTGGTCGTTTTAAGTTTCGCAACTACAAATATATTTGATGTCATGCTCCACCAAGAGTTAAATATATTACAAGTTCAATATATTACAAGTTCAAATAAAGCAATATTACAAGTTCAAATAAAACAACAATACTTAAATGTTCAAAGTACGTAATCTAATAAAACAAAAATAAAAATAACAATTTACTCTTACTGTCTAAGAGTTGGACATCTCCTTCTCGTGTGACCTTCTAACTTGCAAATCCCACAACGATTCTTTTTTTTTGCAACTTGCCAATCCATAGAGTTTCTCAGTCGCCTTGACCTGGGTCTCCCTTGCTTCTTGTCACGTCGATGCTCCGGGTTAGGGTAAAAACGTGGGACAATATGATCTACATTCCAATAGGCCTCGTCATGGATTGGATGAAAAGAGCAACTCCACGTTTTGTAGTACGAGGCAAGGCTGTAAAAAGGATGAATATAACTCATACCATCGACACTTTGCGATTTGAAACACGCAAGCACATGCGAACAAGGGTAATGATATTGCATCCATTTGCCACAAGTGCATGTTCGATCACGCAATCTCACAACTTGAATGTGTCCACCTTTGTCACCACGTACCCTGGTCGTCACACTATAAACACCCACAGACGTAGTGTTAAACCTTGTGACGTGATGAAACCCAGCCTTATCCAAGTTGTATAGGTATCTTCGATGGATTCTCTCACTGAATTGTAGCGTGGCATTTGGTGGTGGGATGCCATTAGGATCTCCCCTAAAGCACTAATT
>JAFEMH010000307.1:0-125000 GCA_022495995.1 Adenophora triphylla var. japonica | reverse complement strand
TTTATATATAACTATATATATGTGTATATATTGATCTAATGCATGTTTAATTTTAAATAGGTTTTTTCGCGTTCGACAGAAGATTTGCAAGATACTGAAGCTCCAACTGATTCACAAATGACTCCACCACAGTTGACGTATGAAGATATATGAGATGATTCTTTACTTGCATGGTTTTGTTATTTTGTAACAGGAGCGAAGTGGAGAAAGTATCGTGGAAAGGGAATGGTGAGGATAGGGGCTTTTGATGTAATTTTGTGATTGCTTATAGTACTATGTTTCTGGCTCAATTATGTTTCAATCATAATTGAGTTATGTTAAAGTCCAAGATTGATATGTATATGAAATTGGAGAGTGATGTGGGAACGGTTTATGGAGAAATCCATTTTTGCAACTTCAAAAACGGTGAACCAATTTTCATCCCTTATGATAAACACCATAAATTTGAACATTTGTTGTTATTTGTGCACTTTTAGATTCTTTCACATTTTTAGTTTGATACTTCAATCTAACATTTGAATTTTCATTTACTTTCAAGTTGATGCAAGAGTTAAGAATTAACTTAGGCAATATATGTTTGTAGTTTGTGATTGTTTGCTACTATATTTGTTATTATTTGTGCACATTTAGATTCTTTCACATTTTCAGTTTGATACTTCAATCTAACATTTGAATTTTCGTATACTTTCAATTTGATGCAAGAGTTAAGAATAAACTTAGGCAATATCAATTTATAGTTTGTGATTGTTTGATATTCTATTTTCATGAATTTTGAGACATTAGAAATTTTAGAACATTGGATACTTATAATGCTGTTTATCTTTTAATTTTCTTCACTTGATCACCCACGCATACTGTCCCCTTGCCATTGGCACGGGTCAGAGAGTACTAGTTCCTTTACATTGAAACTTGTTCCATTGTATTAATTGTACTTCTTCTTGTGTATGAATTAATGCATTGATTGAGAGACAAATAATACATGAAATCTGGGGAGAAACGCGTTTCTCCGTAACTTACGGAGAAACGGGGCCCGACTTGTCGCGCGACAATGCAGGCCAAGGCTTCTGGATATCCAGAAGCTTATGAAAGTTATATCCAGAAACCTTCAAAATGAATATCCAGAAATTTTCAAAATGTTTCTGGATATTCATTTGATGGTTTCTGGATATACATTTGAAGGTTTTTGAATATCCAGAAACCCTCAAAATGAATATCCAGAAACTTTCAAAATGTTTCTGAATATTCATTTGATGGTTTCTGGATATACATTTGAAGGTTTCTGGATATCCAGAAACCTTCAATAAGCAATTTCTGGTCTTGGCCTTGGATTTGGCTTCAAATCTATTTTTTCTGGATATCCGTCCCAAAGGCTTCTGGATATCCGTTCCAAAGCTTCTGGATATCCAGAACCCTTTGAGACTGATATCCAGAAAATTTTTTCTGGTTATCAAACACATAGCTTCTGACTATTAAAAACACGTTTCTCCATAGTTATGGAGAAACGCGTTTCTCAGCAGACCTACTCCAAATAATAAATAAGGGTAAATTTGATACTTGTTTTATAAAGTTATATTAATAATTGCATTTTCTTAAAACTTGTGAAAAATTTCAAAACGAAATGTATTTTGAACCTGGTGAAGTATATTATATTGTTAATAATAAATCATTAATAATTTTGGGTATTTTATGATAATTAATTTGTTAAAAGAAGTGTGGTCGTTTGTTCATTAGTTAAAACTTGATATGAATAGCAATAGCATAAAAAGATGAGATATGATTTCATTGCTCAAGAGTTGATCTTTAAGAAAAGGCAAGATCCTTGCAATGCAACGATTAGATATGGTAGATTATAGATTAAAAAGAAAGAAAGGCTATAAGAAGAGGTCCTTTCCTTTGTATTAATTTAACTACCGATTCGATAAGGTTGATTATGGATTGTAAAGGCTATAATATTAGTATAAACCATAACAAGTTTTTTTTTTTTAAAACAAAAAAAAAAAAAAAAAAAAAAAAAAAAAAAAACTAAAAATTAAATAAATTGACTTGGAATCCTCAACTCTTCATGCAACAAAGGGGTACCACATAATACATTGGAGTATGAGCAATAATGGCCATAATTTAAGACCACACATAACACTCCTTTTTATTTTAAAACTCGCTGGCCGAAACATTTTTTTCTTATCTTCTTTTTTTGGATATGTACAGTACCAATAACACCTTAACCTTAATGATCTCGTAACGTGTGCCCAAATCAATGTTGAACATCATAGCAAAACACCAATATGCTCGCCACAACACCACATCCAATATCCTCATCAAACATGCAAGCTGCTTCACATCGGCGGGTATACTCGATTTAGACATGAGTGACATTAGCGACTGAGTCGGATCTCAAGCTACCAGCCCACAATGACAGCCTCATTCACAACACAATTAATAAAAAACCGCCAGTTTGCAAAAATCTGATAGACTGCTGTTTAGGTGAAAACTTGCAGCTGTGCATTGTAAGCGGCAAGAAGGATTTGCGATAAAGCATCTAATATTCTGGAAAATAAAATTAGAGAAAAATGTACATTTCCAACTTTATCCCCTTATTATAAGGTAAGACTAACACACGAGGGGGGGCTTTGGCTGGAAAATCCTTCCTAGGCTCCATCTCTATCATAACAATCTTGCAGTAAAAGATGAAAACATTGTGCAAAAAAAAAAAATCCCGAACATATTTGGTTCAGATAGTTTAAACTCCTGGTGCTCGCAGGCACCAACATCAACAAAAAATTATTCTTTTTCGCAATTATCGGGAAAAAGAGGGTAAAAGAAAGAGGTTGACAGATCTTTCTGTTGCCTGACTAGGCAGCATTTTCCTTGGCGATCTTCTCAGCCTTGGCAATAACCTCATCGATTCCTCCAACCATGTAGAAAGATTGCTCAGAAAGATCATCGTATTTTCCATCCAAGACTCCCTGTACCAATGACAGATAAATAAAGCACTAATTGATCAATATCATGAAAACTGACAAGGAAGCTACCATTTCTATATATATTTCTAGTGAAACAAATACATGGAATTGGTATTCCAATCATATACTCCTCCACACTCTGTATTCCTATCATTTTCGTAATGCTCACAGAATTAGGCCAATAACTAGAAAGGGTAAAGAAGACGGATAGTTTAATAGAAAGTGAATGCCACTCTAGATTAACATTATAGAGATAAATTTTGTTGCTTGTAACATGAAATTTTAGGGAAGAACAGGGGAAACTAATCAGGTGACTGCCAAGCAAAGTCCCAAGAAAATTAATGAGTCATGCACACAATAGACCTTGAACGAGAGATAAAATGATGGCATCCAAACGTAGTCTCTTTTCATGTAGTAATCCGGATAAATGTACTAACTCCATCCCAAAATGAATGTCCAAAAAATTAAATTTACTCTAGATCAAGAGCAAATGTGAATTTTTTATTTTTATTTTTTGAGCATTCATTTTGGGAAAAGCTAAAGGTTGTAGAAGTTGAACTTTTAGTTGGAAAAAGAACTAATTCTGAAGGAACTTAACATCTGCATATAGCTAAAGTTGATACCCGCACTACATTTGTTCTTTTACTAAGTACTTTCTAAATGTCAGTTAAACTACCAAGTCCAATTCAAAACAAAAACTGCAAAAAATCAACACGGAACAGAAAAGTGTCAAGAATGCATCAAGGAAAATGATGCAGTATGAAAAATAGTTTTTATTGTCTCAGATATGCTGACCTGGAAGCTGTTAATGCTCTCCTTCAAATCAACATACTTGCCGGGGGCACCAGTGAAAACTTCAGCAACATGGAAAGGCTGACTCAAGAATCTTTGAATTTTGCGAGCACGAGCAACAGTCAACTTATCATCTTCACTGAGCTCGTCCATTCCAAGAATAGCAATAATATCCTGGAGATTCTTGTAGTTCTGAAGAACCTTTTGTACGCCACGAGCGGTGTTGTAGTGGTCCTCTCCCAAAATGTGGGGGGAGAGCATACGAGATGTAGAATCAAGAGGATCGACGGCAGGATAAATACCCAGCTCGGAAATCTGCCCAATAAAAGAGGAGTTCCCAACATTAGCACGAAACTACTATTAAACCCACAATCTATATCATTACAGGAAGAGATGGAAATGAGACCTGTCGGGATAACACAGTTGTGGCATCCAAGTGAGCAAAGGTTGTTGCGGGAGCAGGATCCGTCAAGTCATCAGCAGGCACATAAATAGCTTGGACAGATGTAATAGAACCTTTCTTTGTTGTAGTAATACGCTCTTGTAGACCTCCAAGATCGGTAGCCAAAGTTGGTTGGTAACCCACAGCAGATGGGATACGGCCAAGCAAAGCAGACACCTCTGAGTTAGCCTGCAAGTTGCTTATGAGCACAAGGGTAGGATAACATATCGAGATGGGTAACAAAGTACACTGTAAAACATTATCTAGAAAGACAAGTATACCTGGGTGAAACGGAAAATATTGTCAATAAAGAGAAGCACATCTTGACCTTCAGCATCCCTGAAGTGCTCAGCAACAGTCAACCCAGTAAGTCCAACACGAGCACGAGCACCTGGGGGCTCATTCATTTGACCGTAGACAAGGGCACATTTGCTTTCACTCTGAAATCATTGATCAAGATCATCAAGTTATATTAAGAATTATTACATAAAATCAAATGTGACATATCAAAATGCTCTTCGCTATACTAACCTGCTTCTCACCAAGCTTGATGACACCACTCTCAATCATTTCTCTGTACAAATCATTACCCTCGCGAGTTCTTTCTCCAACACCAGCAAACACGGAGAAACCACCTGGCAAAGAAAGTACAATTTTTGAGTAAAAAGGCAGGAAAATCAGAGACTTGGAAGTGTTTTTTACAAACCATGAGCCTTGGCAACATTGTTAATAAGTTCCATGATAAGCACAGTTTTTCCAACACCAGCACCACCAAAGAGACCAATCTTCCCACCTCTCTGGTATGGTGCAAGAAGATCCACAACCTGTAAGGTAATGCAAAGAGTTGTTAGGACACTTTCCAGTGAAGAAAGCAAACCTTTATGGCCTTCCTATATTCTCAACCCATATCAACCCTCCCCCGAAAAAAAAAAAAAAGACGAGCAAGAGAAAGAGAAATATGAAGACCAAAAAAGATTACATTAAAAACGTGAAAATAAGATTGAAGAATCAGATGGCAATTGAAATGATTAATCACCTTAATACCAGTGACAAGGATCTGCTGCTCGGTGGCTTGCTCAACAAAAGCTGGAGCTTCTCTATGGATGGGCAAAAAGTGGTCGGTTGCTGTTGCATCAATGAGGTAAAATAAGATACTTCCACCATGCAAAATTATGACAGCATATACTGACCAGGAAAAAGATTACTTACTAATATCGCCTCTATGATCAATAGGCTCTCCAATAACATTCATAATACGCCCAAGAGTGGCCCTACCAACAGGTACCTAACATTATGACCAGCAAATGAGAACAAGTCATGGAATCTATATAACCACAAGAGACCCATCAGATAACCCAAACATAAGTCAAAATCATCATGATGATTCATGAGCTAGCAGACAACTAAACCCAATGAAAACAACCAAGTACTCATTTATTCAAACGTATTTTCTAAATCAATTTCAAAGAAAGAAAACCAGTAGGCACACATACACAATTTTCAATTATTTAGATGACTTGTGATGCATCATAACAAGAATAGAGTAACTAGATGAAGAACAATGTTACGGAAAATAAAACTCAAAGACAAACTAAACAAAAACCATCGGGATCTCTATCAAACCAACCTACATCATTTACTGATAATCCAAGCAACGAATAAAACATAGGTTTTGCATAGCAAAATAATTCCGATCAATGAACTGAACGAGCCCAGATTTTGAAATTACTTGACTAAGATATCCCCATTACAAGCTCAAAATGAAAGACAATCAATAAAGTACAAAAAACTTCTCACTACAAAACAGATCTAGAAAACCATATAGGCATTTCAAAGACCAATATTTATAGATCAAAAACAGATCTCAAACCCGTAAAATTGTGAAATTCAAGCCGATGAGATAAAAACACAAAAAACAAAACTCACAGTGATGGGAGATCCAGTGTTGAGAACACGTTGACCACGCACAAGACCTTCGGTACCATCCATAGCAATAGTCCTAACCATATTCTCCCCCAAATGCTGGGCCACTTCCAACACCAACCTAATAGAATTATCCAAAACCTCCAACGCCGTCAAGATCGGGGGAAGTCCTTCATCGAATCTCACATCGACGACGGCACCAATAACCTGACAGACCTGTCCGATAGATCCAGCACCAGTGAACTCATCGGTGATCTTACCAGGGGTTCCCTTAGGAGGACCGATTGGAGAAGAGGAAGGTGTAGACGCGGCGGCAGCGGAGGTGGCATAGTTAACGACGCGATTGAGGAAGTAGCCGGTAGGCGAAGGGGTGTTGGAGGAACGGGAAGGGGTTCTAGGGCTTGTGAATGGAGATTTGGATGGAGGACGGCGGAGGGGAGCGCGGAGGAGAGAGGCTAAGAGCCTCCGGGAAGACATTGTTGGAGGATTTTTTTAGAGAGAGAAAGAGAAAGTGAGCTAGGGTTGAATGGAAATGGTGACGCACACGTTGGGAAATTAAATCTAGACGAGGTTTTTACTGTGTGTACGGTTACACTGGGAGCATATGGGGGTTTTTATAATGGGATTTTCACTCAATATTACTCCCTCCATTCCAATCTAAATGTCCAAAAATAAAATGAATTCGGCGCGAGAATTAAGGAAAGTGAGGTAAGAAAGAGAAAAAGTGAAGTAGGAAAGAGAAAAAGTTTAAATGTTGTGAGTATAAAAAATTAAATAGGAGAGAGAATGAGTGGGAGGAATAGTTAGGAGAGAGAATGTTGTGAGTGTAAAAGTAAAGTAGGAGAGAGAATGAGTGGGTGGAATAGTGAAAAAAAGTTTCCTTTTTCGGAAATTAGACATTTTCAATGGGACACCCAAAAAGAAAAGTTTGGATATTTAGATTGGGACGAAGGGAGTATTTGGGAGCTATCCGAATACTCACTCGTAGTTTGTGCTTACCAAATTATTCAACATACGTACTTGCCCAATTTTTACCATCATACAATACAATGTTCATTAAAAATTTATAAATTAATAATGTCATAATTGGTGGTAATTATTAATTTATCAAGTTTTTAATTTATTGATAAATTGATATTTATTGATTTAAAGAATTTTAGCAAATGCAACAAATTTTATATTTTTATATAAATTAAATTCATTGTATTTAAATAATTAGTTGAACGACATTTGAAGTTGATGATAACCCTTAAGTTCATTTTACACGAGATTTAAACTTTAATAAAATATAAAACTATATAGAGTCATATTTCATTAAATTATAATAATTATTTTATCAATTTCTAAGAATTATTAATTTATTATATAATATTAATTTGTAATTTTCTTGGGACCTAAAATTATAAAGCCAAAATCTTACAAAAAAACGCATTTTTTCTTAAGCTCGAGAAAAATGTGTTTTGTTTTCTCTGTTAGTGTCAGTGTCAGTGTAATAAAGACCCAAACAAACTTGGATTAGAGTAAAAACACTTTTTTACACTGACACTTTGTTACACATGCACTGACATTTTTTCTTAAGCTCGAGAAAAATGTGTTTTGTTTTCTCTGTTAGTGTCAGTGTAATAAAGTGTCAGTGTAAAAAAGTGTCAGTGCCAGTTTAAGTTAACAAAGTGTCAGTGTAACAAAGTGTCAGTGCATGTGTAACAAAGTGTCAGTGTAAAAAAGTGTCAGTGTCAATTTAACAAAGTGTCAGTGTTAGTGTAACAAAGTGCAGTGTAAAAAAGTGTCAGTGCATATATATTAAGTGCCAGTGTAAAAAGTGTCAGTGTAAGTGTAACAAAGTGTCAGTGTAAAAAAGTGTCAGTGCATGTATATTAAATGTCAGTGTAAAAAAGTGTCAGTGTTAGTGTAAAAAAGTGTCAGCGTAAAAAAATGTCAGTGTTAGTGTTATGAAGTGCCAGTGTAAAAATGATTTTTTCTAAGCTTAAAAAAAACACGTTTTTTTTTAAGACCAATTTATTATTTAATCTATTTTGTATTTTTTTTCAACTGGCTATTCGAAATTGGGCGATTTTATTATTTTAGAAAGTTTTTTAATTTATTGAGTATTAGTTTAAAGAGTTCCTATTGTATTATAAAATGAGAAATTTTTTTATTCGATAACATCTTAAAACCCATTATTTACAGAGCTCAATGTTTATTAGCCGCGTCAGCATAAGACCAAATACAATACATTTTCCTATTATCTGTATTGCACCATAACAATACCCATGAGATCAACAAACTTCCCATCTCGCCATTGTTTCCGATTTTTCAGAAAGAAAAAATTGAAGCAAAAAAATTAAGTTGGATGTTAGACCATACTATACAATACAATGGTTTCAATTTCAACACCCAAACTTTTTTCAATACCCACTTTAATACTCTACTTCATCTTCTCTCTTTTCCACCTAATAATTCAACATCTCATTCAATTTTTAACCCTACAATGTTTTTGTTTAATAAAATTCAACACCCTTCCAACTCATCATCCTATACCCTACCATTTTAATTTTATTTTATATTCTTTATTTTTATGATTAGTAAAATAATAATAATTACTATTATCATATATAATTGAAAAAATATTTCATACTTAATTAATTTCATTAATTGCAATACGAAAAATGACGATAATTATTACTAAATAAATACTTCATACTTAATTAAAAGTAATACATCATTGTATTCTTTATTTTTCAATATAATTGAGAAATTTATATTGAAACAACAACAACAACAACAAAGCCTTAGTCCCAAAATAATTTGGGGTCAGCTAACATGAATCCTCATATGTCATCGTGAAAAAAGGTTGTTGAACATAATAATAATAAATAAATAAACACAAAAAAAAAAAAAAATCAACCCCCCACATGGATTTTTGCCCTCCACTCCGGCCTCTTCAACACCATACTTTCATCCACTCCAAGTAAACTCATATCATTTTCAATTACTCTAATTCAAGTTTGTTTGGGTCTTTCCCTACCCCTCGCCATTTTATCATCTCTCCACTGTTTCGGTCTCCTAACCGGTGCATCACTCGGTCTCCTTCTCACATGTCCAAACCACCTTAGACGATTTTTTTCTCATTTTATCCTCAATGGGCGCAACTCCTACTTTTCGTCTGATCACCTCATTCCCCAATCGATCCTTTCTTGTATGAACGCACATCCATCGAAGCATACGCATCTCCGCCACATTCATCTTATGCACGTGACACTGTTTCACGGCCCAACATTCAGTGCCGTAAAGCAATGCCGGCCTAATTGCCGTGCGGTAAAATTTTCCCTTTAATCTATTGGGCATGCCGCGATCACATAGAAATCCTGTGGCACTCTTCCACTTCAACCAACCTGATTTAATCCTATGAGCCACATCTCCATCTAATTATCTATCCTTTTGGATAATGGATCCAAGATAGCGAAAAAACTCAGAAGCTTGGATAATATTTCCATCAAATGTGACCGCCCATGCCTCCCTACTTCCAACTCGCTAAACTTACACTCCAAATATTCGCCGTGCTTACGCTAATCGAAAACCTCGAGATTCCAAAGTGTGTCTCCACAACTCCAATTTACTTTCAACACCCTCTCTTGTCTCATCAATCAGCACAATATCATCTGCGAACAACATACACTTTGGTATATCATCTTGGACTGACCTCGTCAATTCGTCCATTATCAAAGCAAAAAGAAAGGGTCTAAGTGCGGAACCTTGATGCACTCCAATCTTTATAGGGAACTCTTCAGTCTTCCCAACACTAGTCTGTACACAAGTACTAACTCCATTATACATGTCCTTGATAATATCAATATATTTCTTTGAAACACCCTTCTTTGCTAATGCCCACTAAAGTACCTCTCTTGGCACTTTATCATACTGATGGACGAAAATCCACTGTGTAATAAATTACCGAGCAAGTGTACTCGCTACCGGTGTAGCAATATGCACAAGCAGGGGTCGAACCACAGAGACTTGTTGATTTTAACAAGTTAATTTAATTAGTGAAAAGTAACCAAAAAGGGGGGGTTTGCTTTTGATTGATTAATCTAAGGATGGAACGCAAATAAATTAAACTAATGATTAAAATCACAGAATGAAACAAATAACAAATTCGAATACTAACAAGGAGATTCACGGATTGGTCATTCACAATACATTCACTTTATGCCATTTTATTTATAAAGCCATCAATTTACATTCTAGGGTTCATTCACAAAATCATGAGTTGAAACGGTTTGGTGTGCGAATTGCAACTCAAATATTCTTCTTTTGTTATACTTCCAATTACGTAGGTTTAACAATCAAAGAACTCATGAAGATCGAAGGAATAAACAAACCTAAACCAATTGATTTCAGTTACGTCCTCAATTAGGTTTAAACAGTAAAATAGAAGCCTTATATCTATGCCCGAGTTACCGTGGCAATGGATACCGACAAGTTCTAGGGCCAATGAACCACTAGAACAAATTGAAATTATTTTACTGTTCTAGAAAGAAATTGAATTAATCATTAAAACATTAAGACATAAAATTCATGTATTGCTACAACCAATCCGCAAACCTAAAGGAAATTAGCTACTCATGCTAACAATAAGGATTACAATAGTTGAAATAGAAAAACATAAACCTGGACCTATGATTGAATGATGGAAATTCTTCAATTCTCCAACTCCAATGGAAAACAAAGCATAAGATAATATTGTTTTCTGCAGTTGTTTATTTAAACTAGGAAGAGAAGGAGATAAACTTGGAAAGGGCATGAAATCCTCCTTGAAAAAGGAAACTGATATTCTGAAATCGGGGCCATGGGCGGTCGCCCACCATGCCCTGGGCGGTCGCCCATATTGTAGACAGCAACATTGGTCTTCAGCACAACTCCCTCCTGGGCGGTCGCCCACCTTGCCTTGGGCGGTCGCCCATGTGTACAACAACTCCACCTATATTTGATACTTCAGCTTGGGCGGTCGCCCATATGGTCCTGGGCGGTCGCCCATGATAACAGCGGTTTGGGCCTTCAGCTTTGATCACACATGGGCGGTCGCCCACCTTGCCTTGGGCGGTCGCCCATCACAACAGTGCTTTCTCCAGTTTTCTTGACCATTTTGCTTCAACTTTACTAACTTCCTGAACTATCAAAACACTCAAATATACATTAAATTCTCAAGGATTCGAACAGAAAATAAGCTTAGGAACATATCTTTTGGATGGGTAAAACCACATCCATCAAATACCCCCAAACTTACCTTTTGCTCGTCCCCGAGTAAAACAAAATTAAACAAGAACAAAAGTACCCTAATAAATAAAAACAATCAGCAGAAAAATCTCTTTGACATGTTCTCATTACATACAAGGTTGTCGGTCAAGCAAGTCTCAGATTCTTACATAAAATGTGCTAAACAAGTGCCAATAAGAATATGCAATTACAATTACATTAATGCATCTAACCCACAATTTTTCACCTCGGCCTGAATGATGAATGAATTATGGGAAATCATGATCAACAAGATAAGATTGTTTATGGGTTCACTAACACATGCTCTACATTACAAATAACAATACAGTTACATACACAAGGATACTCATACGCATGATTACACACTTGTCAACCCGATTACTCAATATTGAACAAAAATATGGCTCAAAGTTAAGTCCACACAAATGTGGGGCTAGGCTCTCGGGTACAAACGAAGGAATGGACATACGAATACAAGAATGTGAAACTAAAAGCTCTCCATTGCATATACCACATTCCGGAATTTCAGCTTTTCCGCTCACCTTTGTTTCCCCAATACTTCAACCCCCAAACTAGAACTTTGTTCATATTTTATACACTTTGGGGTTGAAAGCATTCCCTCTCTCAAACAAGGTCACTTATCAAACATGTTTCACAGAATTGGGGGCCAACTTTTTCTTTTCAGAATTTTTTTTTTTTTAAAGCCCCCTTTTATACAATACAAATCACATTTCCAACTTTTGACCTTCCTCACTCATTCCCGTAATTTCCCATGTAACCCCCAAACTGATCGTTTCTAATTCCATATTCTTGCAAAGGTGGGATAAACTTATTCTAGATGTCAAGGGTTAGGGATTAGGCATCAAATGAAGGCGAATGGTGGTCTAGATTTCCACTCTTTCTAAACAGGCTCAAAAGGGATCAAGTGACAATTTATATACAGTGACGAGAAAGTCGAAGGCTCACAAGAGGGTTGTCAAGGAAAGATAAGCCATAAATACCAAGTAATCTATTGATTTGTTATTGACAAGCATGCAATCATGTTCTAGGACCCCCGAGAATGTCAAAGTAAACCCATAAAAGACACCTAAATTAAAGACCATGATCAAGAAATATAATGGAAGTGAATGGTGGTGCAATTGTGTTTTACATGAATTAATGCAATTCTAATAAACAAATTCAAATTGGCACAAACATAGCAAAACTCAATCAAAAACTCTCAAATCCTCACAGACGTTGGCCAACTTCCACACATGTAATGAGAACAAAATTTTTAAAATTTTCTAATTTTTTTTTAGAGGGTGACACTATTTACACTCCCCTATAAACCCACAAACTCGGGGAGATATCTACCCCCAAACTCAAAACATGCTATGTCCTCATAGCAAAGAGAACAACAACATGCCTCAAGTTCAAAGGCCGATATGACACACAAAGCAAAAAAAAATAAAGCAATAAAAATGTACCTACTTGGGTTGCCTCCCAATTAGCGCATTTGTTTAAGGTCGTTAGCCCGACCACTGCTCCCAACTAAATGGGATTTGATGTGACCACATTCCCTTTGGCCTTGGCTTTCCTTCCCTTGGCCCACTTCGCACATTCTCGGGCACAAATGCCCACCACTTTCCACAACAATTCACTCTTTGCTACAAACTCGGATGAAGCCCAAGGGGTTTTCCTACCCTTTTTCTTGCTCTTTTTCATTTTCTTCAATTTCTTTTTCTTGGGAGCCTCTCCCCCAAACTCAGTTGGTGCCTTATTCTTATCACAATCAAGCACCTCTTTCTCCTTCACAAAATTGCAAGCATCCTGAACATGCATCTTGACAGGCAAAGCATCAGAAATATCAATAGAACAACACTCTTCCATTTTATCACATGCATCAATATTGTTAGACTTAAGCGGAAAGAAAGATTTTAATGGGGACACCGACCCCTTTGGGATCGGCCTAGGGGTGATACGGGCCATCACAAGAACCAAGATTGTCGGCCTTATTTTTCACGGCACGCAAGTGGGAACCCGCACTATCCCTAGAATTCTCACCGTCATTTGACAAAGCTTCACTATCATCAACAAATGAACACACCTCACTATCATCACTAGGATGTTTCATGGCATCAAACACAGAAATTTCAATTTTCTCACCCGCCACTGTCATAGACAGTTTGCCATTTCTCACATTAATAATGGTGTTGGTCGTCGCCATGAAAGGTCTCCCAAGTAATATGGGTGAATCGCGGCAACTTCCTTCACCTTTTGGCATTTCAAGCACCACAAAATCAACAGGCACAATGATTGAATTTACCTGAACTAAAACATCCTCCACAATGCCCACAGGTCTTTTAATGGACCGATCCGCCAGTTGTAGGGCCATTGTGGTGGGTTTTAATTCGGGTAAACCCAACTCCTCGTACAAATAATATGGCAACAAATTAATGCTGGCACCAAGATCCAACATAGCTTTTACCCTCTTTGATCCCCCCATAGTAATAGAAATCAGAAAACTTAGGTCTTTCAATTTGGGTGGAAGACTATGTTGTACCACTGCGCTAGCATTTTCACTCATCACTACTCTCTCATTTGTCCCATACCTATGTTTCTTGGAATTTAATTCTTTGAAAAATTTGGAATAAGCAGGAATGTTTTTGATCACATTGAGTAAAGGGATATTGATGTTCACCTTAGAAAACATGTTCATCAACTCCGACATTTGCTTATCCAATTTATGTTTTAAAAACCTTTCGGGAAACGGTACAGGAGGTACATATGGCATGGGGGGTGGAGAATCAACTTTAGAATTTTCCCCCATATCACATGTACTCTTATCACAATCAACATCATCATTAACCACATTATCATTCTTATCTACAACAGGAGGGGGAGAAGAAGATGAAGGAGAAAGTACCTCACTACCTACCTGTTTGCCATTTCGGATAGTGATAATGGCATTTGCTTGATGTGGTTGGCTCGGAAAGGTCCCAGACTTATGACCTTGTAGGGCGGTTGCTAATTGCCCAATTTGAGTCTCCAACTTTTGAAGGGCAGCTTCATGATTCTTGGAAGCTTGTTGGCTTTCCGCCCTTAATTGACTATTTTCGGCTTGCAGTTTCTCCATGGCCACTTCCCAAGGTTCCCTTTTTTGCTCATACTGTCCCGGTGGAGCTTGAGGATGGAGAGGCTTATTTTGTTCTTGATTGCCTCCCCATGAAAAATTTGGGTGTTGCCTCCACCCCGGGTTGTATGTGTTCGAAAAAGGATTATTGTTTTGAGGGAACCGCTGGCCAAATCCTTGCATTGCATGTGCCTCGTTCGTGGTTAAACAAAGAAACCACTTTGACACACGTTAGTAGCATGAGTGTTAGGACCACAATTAGCACAAAAATCATTTACAACATGAGTAGAAGGCAATGTAAGAAGAAGAAGCATTTTGCAAAGCTAAATTATCAAATCTTTGGTTCAGTAATGCAAACTGCTTAGCCAACTCGTTGTTTAGCCCTACCTCATGCACTCCCCTAGTTGTCCCCCTAGATCCCTTTTGTTGAGAATTAGCACTCAACATTTCAAACAATTCTTGGCATTGTTGGACAGTCTTACTTCCCAAACTACCTCCTGCTGCATTATCAACCATTGATTGGTATTCAGGGGATAAAGCCCCATAAAAAGTTTGATGCAACATAGAAGCAGGGAAGTTGTGGTGGGGGCACTGAATCTGTAGCATCCTAAATCTATCCCATGCCTCGTGGAAGGCTTCCTGCCTCTGTGCAAATCCCATAATTTTCACCCTAAAATTTGTTAATGCATCATAAGGGTAAAACTTAGTAAGAAAAGCATCATGTAAAGCATCCCAAGTAGTGATGCTATGGGGAGGGAGTAACAATAGCCACGTTTTAGCTTTGTCTTTCAATGCATATGGGAAGCACTTTAGTCTCAAGTGCTCCGAGGTAACACCCTCTTTTGTAGGGAACCCACTCAAGGTAGACATAAATTCTCTCAAAATGCTAACGCATCCTCACCAAAGAAGGCCATAAAAATTAGGAATCATGTTAAAATATTGGCCTTTGATTTCATAGGCTAGTGCTGCATCGGGCAACACTATGCACGACACCGATGTGTCGACTCTTGGCCTAGCAAACGCATTCATGACTTGGTTCGCCATTTCAAAATTAAAATTTTCTTCTCCCTCGGTGGAAGAAGTCTCTAGGTCACTTTCGAGGGGATTGCCCTCTGTCAAGTATAAATCTCGTAAATACTGACCCAACCTATTAATGTCGTCGTTCAATGGTTCCAGATTAGGATTCAAAGAACGCCGACCAAGCATGCACCGATTAAGAAAAACTTGTTAAAAATCACAACAAGTCCCCGGCAACGGCGCCAAAAACTTGATGGACGAAAATCCACTGTGTAATAAATTACCGAGCAAGTGTACTCGCTACCGGTGTAGCAATATGCACAAGCAGGGGTCGAACCACAGAGACTTGTTGGTTTTAACAAGTTAATTTAATTAGTGAAAAGTAACCAAAAAGGGGGGGTTTGCTTTTGATTGATTAATCTAAGGATGGAACGCAAATAAATTAAACTAATGATTAAAATCACAGAATGAAACAAATAACAAATTCGAATACTAACAAGGAGATTCACGGATTGGTCATTCACAATACATTCACTTTATGCCATTTTATTTATAAAGCCATCAATTTACATTCTAGGGTTCATTCACAAAATCATGAGTTGGAACGGTTTGGTGTGCGAATTGCAACTCAAATATTCTTCTTTTGTTATACTTCCAATTACGTAGGTTTAACAATCAAAGAACTCATGAAGATCGAAGGAATAAACAAACCTAAACCAATTGATTTCAGTTACGTCCTCAATTAGGTTTAAACAGTAAAATAGAAGCCTTATATCTATGCCCGAGTTACCGTGGCAATGGATACCGACAAGTTCTAGGGCCAATGAACCACTAGAACAAATTGAAATTATTTTACTGTTCTAGAAAGAAATTGAATTAATCATTAAAACATTAAGACATAAAATTCATGTATTGCTACAACCAATCCGCAAACCTAAAGGAAATTAGCTACTCATGCTAACAATAAGGATTACAATAGTTGAAATAGAAAAACATAAACCTGGACCTATGATTGAATGATGGAAATTCTTCAATTCTCCAACTCCAATGGAAAACAAAGCATAAGATAATATTGTTTTCTGCAGTTGTTTATTTAAACTAGGAAGAGAAGGAGATAAACTTGGAAAGGGCATGAAATCCTCCTTGAAAAAGGAAACTGATATTCTGAAATCGGGGCCATGGGCGGTCGCCCACCATGCCCTGGGCGATCGCCCATGTAGACAGCAACATTGGTCTTCAGCACAACTCCCTCCTGGGCGGTCGCCCACCTTGCCTTGGGCGGTCGCCCATGTGTACAGCAACTCCACCTATATTTGATACTTCAGCTTGGGCGGTCGCCCATATGGTCCTGGCCGCCCATGATAAATGGTTTGGGCCTTCAGCTTTGATCACACATGGGCGGTCGCCCACCTTGCCTTGGGCGGTCGCCCATCACAACAGTGCTTTCTCCAGTTTTCTTGACCATTTTGCTTCAACTTTACTAACTTTCTGAACTATCAAAACACTCAAATATACATTAAATTCTCAAGGATTCGAACAGAAAATAAGCTTAGAAACATATCTTTTGGATGGGTAAAATCACATCCATCACATACGCCTTCTCCAAATCAATGAAAATCATATGCAAATCTTTCTTTTGATCCCGATATTTCTCCATGGTTTGTCTCATAAGATATATTGCCTCCATAGTCGATCTTCCCGGCATAAACCCAAATTGGTTATCCGAAATATCCACAATTTTTCTCAACCTTTGTGCAATCACTCTTTCCCAAAGTTTCATAGTATGGCTCATTAGTTTGATCCCCCGATAGTTGACACAATCGTGGACATCACCTTTGTTCTTATACAAAGGGATCAGAGTATTCTTCCGCCACTCCAATAGCATTGTGTTAACTCTCCATATCTTGTTAAATAGCGTTGTTAACCAATCTATTCCCCTCTCCCCGAAACATCTCCAAACCTCAATTGGTATACCATTCGGTCCTACAGCTTTCTTCAATCTCATCTTTTTCATTGCCATTTCCACTTCACTCTTTTGAATTCTCCGCATAAAATCTCGATTAACCATACTCGAAGAGATATTTAAATCTCCAATATCCTGCTCTTGACCGCCATTGAACAAGGTATCAAAGTACGAACTCCATTTATCTTTTATCTCTTTATCCCCGACTAGAACTCTTTGGTCTACATCCTTCACACATCCTTCACACATTTAACCGTCCCAATAGTATTTTTTTTTTCTGTGTCCAAATCAAATGAAACAAGATTCTATTTATAGAGAAAAAATTTATGAATTTTGATGTAAATTTTTTTTTTATATATATATAAGATAATTGCCTTTGAAAAATTCGGATGAGATTTGAAAAAAAAAAAAAGCAGTGACCAATCATGAGGTGCCAAGAGGCCAAATCAATAGTTGAAAATGGGATTAATACCTATTGAATTTTTTCAACAAAACTTTTTTTTCAACCATTGAAAATGGGTTTTCAATACCTTGCAATGGTTTCAATAGTTGAAAATGGGTTTCAATACCCCCATTGTAAATGGTCTTATAAGAATGTATGGAATGTGGATTCAACGGTGTAGTCAATCGCCGATGAAGCAAAGGGCGCTGGAGCTTCAATTGCAACCATGGTTTAACCAGTATAGGGTCACTATGTGCCGAGTTCGAACCAATATCCACTTTAAATGCACCATATACTAGCGCACTAATCACTTATTTGGGTTAATCAGAGTCATCCAAAAATTCATTATGTGATTTGATGTTAGCAGTAGTTTATAAGTTTTCTATATAGCGTTGAGATTGATACAAAACTAGTTGGACGAGTATTGAAGCTGCAAGGAAAAGAAGTGAAAACGTCGAAACAGAAAAATCATGCCCATGATCGAAATCATGGGCAGCCCATAAAGTAGGCTGGTTGGATCCTGGCAGACGACGATAATTGCCGTATGACAAGGATAGCACGGACGTGTGTCGTGCAACAACTTGGGCTGGTCGAATTCTCTCTTGATTTGATTTCTTGTTTTGGCGTGGTCTCTTTTGGCAACATATTTTTTTATTTTTGCAGGAAGTATATCACTTATTGGATAAATAATTGAAATCCTTGTGGGCTTAATTTTGTTATTCCTGTAAATACAAGTGATGACCTAGAATATTGTGGTACTAGAGAAATGAGTCAGAGAGAATCTGTGAGATCCACAAATAGAGTTCAAGGCATTGGTAGGTCTCTGGGGTGCCCTTAGGGGCATTTCATGGATGATCTAAATTATGTATATGGGATGTAAGGGTGGGTATTGTGTTTACATAGATAGAAATGATGATTCCGAAGGGAGATTATGGACATTATTTTAACACAACATATTATTGATATTAGTGAATATCATGTCTTGCTAGTGCCCTCGGATGTAGTCCGAAGGAATGAACTGAATGAACAGATTGTGTGTTTTCTTCTTTTATTACTTTTCATATGAATGTTGTATTCATGTTATCTCTTACATATAAACTTTGTATGTGACAAGTACTGCTAATAGACCACCAATTCCCCAACATTAGGGATATCACATACTTCCCCTACTCAAATCCTTACGTCCCTGACGAGGCCCAGTATGTCCATCAAGATCGTACCTTGGGGGGAGTTCTCAAGCCTTACAAACCAGTTTTCGTTCTGATACCATTTGTAACGATCGGAGCCCGAAGCTCGACATGCTATGAATATACCACACACAGATCCACTAATCACTTTTTCGTATGGATTAACCATATCCGATCACATGCATCCAAAAGTCTAATAAATGATTTGATTATTAGTAGGTAGTGTATGAGCATTTTATATAAGACACTAAATTTCTACTCCCTTCGTCCCGGCCCAAAAGGCAAAGTTTGTGCCTCGCACGTAAATTAAGGAAAGTGATGTAGGAAAGAGAAAAAGTGTAAATGTTGTGAGTATGAAAAATTAAATAGGAGAGAGAATGAGTGAGAGGAATAGTTAGGAGAGAGAATGTTGTGAGTGTAAAAGTAAAATAGGAGAGAGAATGAGTGGGTGGAATAGTAATAAAAACTTTCCTTTTTGGGAAAGTGTCATTTTAAATGGGACACCCAAAAAGAAAATTTGTGGTTTTTCGGCCAGAACAGAGGGAGTATATTTTTTCGAAGTGAGATTAGGGGATATTACAATATCTGATGTGTAAATGGGGTTAAGGAGGAAGAAAGTGGTGACAATGTAGTAGCGGACGACGGCGATGACGAGGATAATGAATTGAGGAAGCGCGGTTGAAACAATAGGGTGGGATGAATATTTCTTAATTTTCATAAGGTGAATAAAAAGGTGCCTACGGATTAGTAGTCGGAGATGTTTGGACTCGGTGGACGCTGGATAGTGGAGGCAGTAGCAGCTTGAAAACGCAAGAAGAAGAAGCATAATCAGATCGGCGTTCTTTGCCTAGATTTGAGAAAGTTCATATTTTTTTGGGTGTTGTTATGGTGTATGCAAGCATAGAAAATTGTTGGATGTTTGTGGGTCTTTTGCTGACGTGGCTAATAGACATTGCTTATGCAAATAATAGGTTTTGCAGTGTCACTAGGTATATACTCCCTCGGTTCCATTAATAACTTCATTTTTTGTCAAAATGGGTATCTCATTTAAAGTTTCACCTTTCCTAAAATGTCAAAGAATCTTTATTATTTCATCCACTCATTCTCTTTCCTATTTTACTATTACACCACAACATTTTTCAAATTTACTATTTCCTTCACTTATTCTTTTTCCTATTTTATTATTACACTCACAACATTTTCTCCACTCACCAATTTCTTTAATTTACGTGTCGAAGCCAATGATAAACTTATTGTTGGGACGGAGAGAGTATTTTCTTCTATGAAATAAAAGTTTAATATATTGTACTTTATCTCGAATCAAATCAAATCATTATACATAATATAATTGATCGCGCAGGAATGTGTAATGGGCTCAGTTATCGTGTCCAGCAGGTGATTGAGCTAGCTTCGTGATCTACACACCACAAGAAACAATCGTGAAACTGCGCCGGGGATTTTCCGGCAAGCCCCTCCGGCGTGAGAATCAGTTGATGGACTAGAAAATGGTGTAAATATTATGAAAAATGTGTGTATACGTGAAATATGCAGAAATGCATTACCTTTGTCCATGTTTTGTTCCCATATTTATAGTGGATGTAATGATATTAGGGTTTCCATCTGAACCGTTGGATTGGGTTGCTCCTATCCGTTGGATCATCTTGTTTTTCTAGGCGTGCACGTATCACGCTGAGGTTGGTCCGCCTAAACATGGACACTGCAGCGCCTGACATTGATAAGTAGCTTAGCTTATAAAGGAAAGTCAACCTGTACGCCTTTTGGTAATATTACTGGATATATGATTGCATGTGTAACAAGGCCCTGTGGTAGGTCTGACATTATTCCAGATTAGCTAATTAACCAAGCTTGTTGAGGAAGCTAATAAAAGGGACGACCTGGAACTGTACGTCCAATTGGGTCGTCTCCTTAAGGGGTGACTCGACGAGCGAGCGGCAGCGAGAGTTGGTCGTTCAATGACGACGCTTACTCTTGGAAGAGATCAGTTTGGCGCGGCGGGAAAGGCTCGTCGTTAGGTGGGCCGTAGCTCATTATCGACGACCTCTTCCTGACGTATCGACGGGCTAAGGTCCGAATCTTTGCTCAAGGGTGTATAGGCTCGTCGCTTGGATGGGCTTGGTCACTCAGTGGCGACGACCGCCAACCGTTGTTGGACGGGCCATAATCTAGGTCTTGATCGGATCCTTCGTAGTCGGTCCTTTGGTGGGCCCGTTGGGCCCCTAGCTCGTAGCGAAGTATTAGGCTCGGCCCATCACAGAATATCCCGTTCAATAATATCTATACTATATATAAAGGAAGCAAGTGGTAATTTTTTTGCCTTCGAGGGGTATTTTAGACATTTCACCTGGTGGCAAAATGGCAAAAAATAGGACTTAAAGGACACGTGGCAAGCTTTGGTAGGCTGAAATTTATTTTTAATTTTTTTTTTTGAAATTTGAACACGTGTCGTTTATTTAGTGGAGGGCGTTTTGGACAATTCAATGGCGCGTATGAAACACGCGCCGACAACAGCGCGTGAAGCCCATGAAGAAGCTGACTTTTGTTTGCTTTTTGTTTTTTTTTTGGCTTGGACACTTGGCGTTGTTTTATTGGTTGGTTGGATTTTGATTTTTTTTTTCACCCATTTCCTTTACCTAAATTATTTTATAATAAATTATTTTTTTAAAAAAAAAAAATTTACAACAAAATTCATAATTTTTTTCTCTTTAAATAGAGACTATTTTAACTCGATTTGGACACAAAAAAATACCTTAATTTTAAATATTAATTTCTTAATTATCCTTTGTTAATTTTCCTTTTTAATTTTTCAATATGTTTTTAGTAAAAATTATTTTTGAAGAAAAAAAAATATCTTTTTTAAATATAAATTTCTTGATTATCCTTTGTTAATTTCCTTTTTTTAAATTATATTTTAAGTAAAAATTAATTAAGTATCAAGTATTTATTTTTAATTATAAATGATAATAATAATAATAATAATAATAATAATAATAATAATAATAATAATAATAATAATAATAATAATAATAATAATAATAATAATAATAATAATAATAATAATAATAATAATAATAATAATAATTTTATTAATTATAAAAATAAAGAATCTAAAATAAAGTAAAAGTGGTGGGGTATAGGATGATGAGTTGGGATGGTGTTGAATTTTTTAAAACAAAACCATTGTGTATTTATAAAGTATATATGGTTATTTAATATAATAATAATCAATATCTATATATATATGGAATGTCGATTTTGGTTTCCATTTAATAAGTGGGATGGGATAATATGGTTATTTTGTTTATTTTAGTTCGATATATCAAATAATTTATTTAATTTTTTTAAAATAAATCTTTGAAGCATAGTAAATAAAGTATTAATAAAGTTATCGATTTTTCTATTCGTCTCAAAAAATTGTGTATTTATAATATAGGAATTAATTTGATTGAGAAAAAGAAAAAATTAGTGAAGAAAATAAATAATATTTTTAGATAAAGAAATTATTATTTCAATTCATTTTATTTTTTGATTTTTTTTTTTAATGTGGGTAGGAAATGGTGTATGTACTCATTTTACTAAAACCTTGATCTCAATTTTTTAAGTCTCCATCTATATATTTAAAATGGGTCATTCGTTCATTTTAAGATATATTGAGTAGTAAATGTTGTCTCTATAGTTGCTCTTTACACTAATTAATGTTTCATCTACTTTGCAATTTAAATAATTTTATAGCTCCCTTCATCCTAGAATGAGTTATATTTTTTTTATTTTATAAATAATTAGTTTTTATTTTGAAAAAAAACAAAAATTTGTCATGAAGAATTATATGTCGCTACATTCAGAGTTAAAAGGTAAATTATTTTAAATATTGATATGTAATGATGATAATACTTACCACTTTGATGTTTGTACTAACAATATAGTATTCAAGAATGTTTTCACAATATATAAAACAACTTGCTTTTCTGTTTGTTTTATTTTAATTGTCGTCTTTTGAGCATACAGTTTGGATAACTCATAAGCATTTTCTCAAAGTATTATTTGTTGTAAACATTAAAAAATGGGATATCGGTTCAAATAATAATAAAAAAATAATTGAATATATGTAGAGTTTTATGGGAAAGGAGGGTCAATTTACCCCCTTGTGTTGTTGGCTCTGTTCATATATATATATATATACATATATATGTATATACTCCCTCCGTCCCACGTGAATAGACACCAAAAATTTTGGCACAATAACTAAGAAAAATGAATATAATAATGAAAATGTGTGATAGGAAATGAAGAGAGAGAATGAGTGGAGTTGGTTGAATAAATTGTGTGGTAGGAAATGAAGAGAGAGAATGAGTGGGTGGGGTAGGATGAATATAAAATAATAAATTCTTTTCCATTTTGGGCAGTGTCTATTCACGTGGGACGTCCCAAAAAGAAAATAAGTGTCTATTCACGTGGGACGGAGGGAGTATATATCTAAAGTAATATAAAAGGAGCACAGCCTTGGAGCCAAAAACGAGGGGCATTTTCGTAATTTCACTCGGTGGCATTTTGGCAATAAACAAGGCGGAGAGGATACGTGTCAAGCTGTCATTGGCGCGTGCGTCACACGCGTCGACAAAGGCGCGTTTGACGCGTTATGGGTTTTTTTTTTTTTAAGCGACACGTGTTGCACTCTGATTGGACCGTTTTATTTCAGATTTTTATTTTTCCTCCCCTTTTTTCGACCTCAATTATTTTATAAAAAAAAAATTTAAAAATTTGTACACCAAAATTCATAATTTTTTTCTCTTTAATTAGAGACTAATTTCATTTAATTTGGAAACAAAAAAAAACACTCTTTCTTAAATATAAATTTCTTAATTATCCTTTCTTTATTTTTCTTTTTAATTTTTCAATATCTTTTTTTTGAAAATTAATTAAGTTTGCAGTATATTTTTTATTATAAATGATGATAATAATAATCATAATTTTACTTTTTAAATATAAATTATTGTTTGTAATGTTAGTTCCTTCGTTTCAAAATTTGACATTAATTTTTAAAC
Source organism: Adenophora triphylla var. japonica (assembly GCA_022495995.1). NCBI lineage: Eukaryota > Viridiplantae > Streptophyta > Magnoliopsida > Asterales > Campanulaceae > Adenophora > Adenophora triphylla. The sequence goes on along the minus strand of JAFEMH010000307.1, from coordinate 100,828 downwards.
ATATTAAGTAATATTGTATAAAATATTCCTTTTGACAAATATATTAATTAATTTTTTTACCCGAAGTAGTATTATTTTGTAAAAATTAATGTTTATAATGTTCGTGTCTTCGTGTCAAAAAATAAATATTAATTTTTGAGCCAAGTAAATTCATTGAGGCAAAGGAAGTAATTTTTTTTTTGATATAGAAAGTAGTATTAATTATGGGATGAAAGTAATATTCATTTTTTGAATTGAAGGAATTTATTTTTGTTAAAAAGTAGAATTTTTTTATATGTCCAAAAAAAAAATGAACATTGCTTCTTTCGTCTCAATGAACATTTTAAAAAATAATACTACTTTATTCTTCTAAAAAATTAATGTACTCCATATTTTTAGACGAAGACACTAACATTACAAACATTAATTGCAGAGGCGAATGAAGTAGTATTATTTTTTAAAATATTCATTGGGCTGAAGGAATCAATGCTCATTTTTTTTGGAAAAAAATTGTAGTATTATTTTTGGGTTATTCATTTCGAATCGAAAGTAATATTCATTTTTGAAATATTGTAATGTTAGTGCCTTCGTTTCAAAATATGACATTATTTTTTTAAACAACTTAAGTAATATTTTATAAAATATTCATTGGGATGAAGATAGTATTTTTTTTTTTTTTATCCGAAGTAGTATTATTTTGATAAAATTAATCTTTATAATGTTTGTATCTTCGTGTGTCAAAAAATAAATATTGTTTTTTGAGACAAGTAAATTCATTGAGGCAATATAATTTTCAAAGAATTGTTTTACAATGTCAAACATCTCTATTTTCTTTTGTATTTGTTTCGATTTCGATCAGTTATGCGTTAATAATTGTCCGTGCATCGCACGGGGGTACTGCTAGTTTGTATTATTTAAGACAATTTAATATAGAGTACTTTTCGTCTGTTGCAAGTAATACAAGTTCGTATTATTTGTAACTAAACCTAAAATGAATTGTATTTTGTAGTACATTATACTCCCTCCCTCCCTGAAAGATTGTCTCATTTGTCATTTCGACTTGTCTCAAAAAGTATGTCCTGATTTTAAACTTAGGCATGAATAATAGTGCAAATCTACTATGGTATAAGAAGGTGAAGCTCTGCCTTAATAATTGCAAAATGTACAACAGGACAATCTTTTAGGGACGAAGAGAGTATTTGATATAATAGAGGTATAATTTATTGTTATTCCACTCTAAATTTATAATATGCTCGTTTCGCTTTATTTCAAATTACATTGATTTCCTTTTGAGCCCTATTTAAAATTATACCCCCTTCGTCCTGTTTTAAGGTTTTTAATTTAACTTGGCATGAAAATTAATAAAAGAAAATGTTGTGAGAACGAAAATTAAAGTAGGAGTGAAGATGAACACACGGGTCGGCCCGCCCCGCCAAAGACAAGCTCACGGACTAGGCGGGCTAACCCGGCTTGTTCCCTCTTTGTCCGCGGGCCAAGCCCGCCTGCTCCGTTTACCGTTTAAATGGGTAAGCGGATCCACATGATTTGTTTCAGAAATTCAAAAGTAAAGCAAGCTAACAAGATTCGAACCCTTGTCATTTTAAGTTAAACAAAGAACTTAACTACTAAACCATTGGAAATTTAGCAATGAGAATATGAATAAAAAAAACCTTAAAATATAATTTAATTAAATATATATATATATTGAATAAAGTAGTTAAATGCTAAAATATACTCTATTTAATAATTTATTCCAAAAACATTTATAAGTATATTTATTGTTTAGTAATTAATAAAAATATTAAAGTAATTGAATAAGTAAATAAAATTAAAATAAAGATGTGAATTGAAAATTCGAAATGAACTTTACTTTTGTTAAATTGATCAAACAAAATACGACAAAAGGATTAAACATAATCATAATATTACTTGACTTTCATTAAATTAACTTGAAAAAAAAGATGTACAACAAAACAAACTTGAAAAAAAAAAGTACAACAAAACAATAAACATAGTTTAATTAAACAACCTGGGAAAATAAAATATTAAATTAAAATATAAATTATATTCTCCTTCCATAATTTTGAAAATCATCTAGTATCCATCCATAGTATAATCTCCCTCAAGGGTGTCTTCTTCCGCGCTCGAATCTTTGTCATGTTGACGCTCCCGATCATTTCCCTACTTCCTTAGGGATGCATTGTCCCAATCGCCAAGATAAATAAGACGCTCCATGAGCTTCGGAGACAGTTGGTTCCTTGTTGGTGTAACAACTCTTTTAGCAGCACTGAAAGCGAATTCCGAGGCTACCGTGGACACTGGAGGGGTAAGAAGATCACGTGCCATGATGAAAAGTATAGGATAAACAGTTTGGTGTGCTTTCCACCGTTGGAGGATATCTAGGTTCTCAAATGAATCAGTAGGGAAATAATACATACTTTCTAAATATTGCGCCAACTCATTAACCCCTTCTGTGGAAGGTCTTCTACCTCCACCACGTCCGCCCAATCCCTTCTTGAGGAAATCCCAACCAAATTTTGGCATCTTTGATTTTTCGTTTTTGCTCGCCTCGTCCATTTCTTCATTTGTTGAAAGTTTTGCACTGTAGTAGGCGTATAATTGAAACATGAGGGAGCCAACTTCATCATGTTTCTTCTTCGCCAATGCTTCTACTTGCATATTTGTAAGATCGGGTCTCATATTTTCGTAAAAAGCAAAGAGCAAACTCCACAGATTAATATGCTTCATCCTCGGATCCATCACGGTCGCCATTAAATAAAGTGTGGGAAAATCAGAGTAATACTTTGAAAATTTCTTTTCCATGTATGCAACGACATCAGTAAATCTCTCATGCTCTCTATTTTTCACAATGAGAACACTTAAGACATAAAGCTCACGACATAAAAGATGACTTGTGGGGTAGTAAGTTCCTGAAAGTATTTATGTTGCCCTATAGAAAGGCTGAAACAATTCCACAAGTTTCGAGGCTATAGCCAAATCTTCCTTACTAACATGATGTTCCCTTAGGTAGATTTCAAAGTATTCAGTGATCACAACCCTATACTCAAGCACTCTTTCCAACATTGTAAAGGTCGAGTTCCCCTTGATATCTTCGGCTGATTTGGGTTTCAAGAACTTCTTCCCCATAGCATGGCACAACTCCATATATTTGATTAGCCTTTAGTCGGATCCCTTTATGGTAATACAAGCTTGGTTGATACTGTTTGTGGTGTGGCGTAGTGAGCTAGGCAAATCATGAACACAGAGGTTGAGAATGTGGCAAGCACACCTAACATGAAACAACTTGCCTTCTAGGGGAGGATTAAGGGATTGAATCATCAATGAGGCGGTACTAGTGTTATAGGTGGCGCTATCATATGAACAGGAGAGAATTTTATCAGTGATAACATACTCACCTAAAACATTGAGAATGTGAGTAGTGCATTGCCTAGCCGTATGAGGGTATGGCATGGTTCGGAATGAAATAATTCTCTTTTGTAACAACCAATCCTCATTAATCTAATGAGCGGTTATACAAGTAAAATTCTCAGCAGAAGAACTATGGTTAGCTTTCCAACCATCGGTAGTCAAGGAAATACTACCTTTGTGGCTTTGGAGTAGATTGGCTAAGGCAAGTTTTCCAGACTGGAAGAGAATTTTAATATGCCTGGTGATGGTAGTTCAGGACATTGGCTCGAATGCGGGGTTGAGAGTTTTGCAAACACAGTGAAATCTCTCATCTCCCGAAAGTGACAAGGGTAATCGACAACTCACAATAAACATGGCTATTATATCAGCATTGACTTTGGATAGGTGACACAAGGTATGTTGAGTTTGGTTTGAGTTTTATCATCCCCACCTTTTGCATGATTTTCAGAGTGTCTCTTTAGCTGAGACGTACCCTTTTTGATTGGACGAGCTAGGTGTTTCTTACAAATTTTGCACTCGACTTTTTCTTCACCATGATCATTGATAATCATGTTAAAATATTCCTCATACTTGGAAGCTTTAGTTTCTCTGCCCTTACCTTTGTCCTTCCCCTTCCCCTTACCCTTACTACCGCTGGGAAGACTAGTCGTCGACTCACCCCTATTAGAATGATTTGTACTAGCAAGAGTTTCACCGGTAACTCGAACATCATCCTCGTCCTCTTCTTCCTCATCATCGGCATCATCATCTATTTGATGATAGTTCCTAGATGTGTAATTATGTTCAGGTTGTTGGGAGTCAAAAGAAAAGTTAGGAGTAGGACCTGGGGTGAAATGGCCGGGAAAAGGAGGGGTCATTACTGGGTTTGAACCATCATTGATTATATCAATCATCAATTGTTCATTGTCAATGTTTTGTGATTGTTGGTATAGTCGTAGTGATGGAGGGCCAAATATACCTTCAACAAAACCCGCCATATATACCTAATTAAAGAAAAGAGTATTAAGACTTTGAAATATCAAATTAAAAAAAAAAGTCTATTTCATATAATAAAATGGAGATAAAAACAATAATAAAGTTGACAAAATTTGTAGATAATAATAAAATACACAAATATAGTAACAACTTAAAAATATAAAATTATCTCAACCTTGATGATGAATTATTCTTGAATATACAATTTGCCCAACAATCTTTATTTTTCTAAAACAATTTCTTCGAAAATCCAAAAAAAATATATTTTAGGAATAATTTCAAAGGTTGGAACTTTGGACTAGAGACTTGGCCTTGGGGGATTGAGAATTGAGAGTATTTGATGAATGTTTTGGTGTGAAAAATAATGAAAGTGGCGTCACATATTTATACTAAATCAAAATAATTATTTGGACCAAAGTTACCCCCTAAAAAGATTGTTGGAAGGGGTTAAAAAAAAATTATTTTCTACCGACCTGATTATGTGCTTTTTTTAGGACAAAAATATCCTTTTTTTTATTTAATATCAATTTAATTTGGGGCTATTTTGGACAAATTAAACAAAAAAAAAATAAAAAATCCTAAAGCTTTTTGTATACTATTGTCTACTAACTGAAGAAAGAAGACCAAATCAGGCAGGCTTCTGCGAACGGGCTGGGCAGGCCCATTTTGGCCCGCAGGCTTGGCCCGGCCTGCTTCCAATTATCCAAGCCCGCTCCGCTGACAAGGCACGGGCTGGGCTTCACGGGCCTTGTGGCGGACAAGGCAGGCCACGAGCTGGCGGACCATGGGCCACGGGCGAGCAGGTCGGCCCACGGAGTTGGGCCCAAGATATTCAACTTCAAGTAGGAGAGAGAAAATGGGTAGGGAGTTTTGTTGTGAGAATAACAAGTGGGTCTAATTATCCATTTTAGCTAATAAATCAACTAAGAACCTTAAACTAGGACAGATCAAAAAGGAAAGTAAGAACCTTAAAATTAAACCGAGACGGAGGTAGTACTTACCCAAAGATAATGTTTATAATACTTTAATATGATAATGTTTATAATACTTTAATATTCAATAAAATTCAATTATAATACTCACAATAACTAAATAACTACCGCCTCATTAAAAATTCGTATTTCACTTTTTACTCAATACACATAAATACTCACTACCAACTATAACAATTTTTTTTTAATCTCCGTACCTTCCATTTATGTACTTCAATATTCAATATGACTCACTTTTATTTTTTTTATTCAATTTCGTAATCCTCTTACATTTTCTATTTATTTACTTTTAAAAGGGATGAGGTACTTATGAAATATGAAGGTGCAAAATAAGTATGTGCGACAAGATGAACTCTAATATTTGTTTTTTATGAGATATATCTAACCTATTTTCAATTGTCATCATTTAAAACCCGCTTTAGATTATAACACTTTATCAAATTTATTCAAAATAGAGATTGAAGGAAGAGAACACAACAGTGTTCATCATGAATAGAATTTGGTTAGCTATGGGTGGCACTAAAGCTTAAATAAATATTGAAAAATATGTGAAATGTGGATTAAGATCTGATGCTATGTAGATTTAATGATATACGATGAATAATACTCATCATTCAAATTTATAATTTGTATATGCAGTTTGATGGTTTTGTTTGACAATTTCATTTGGAGATCGTAATTTGCACATATTAAAGACCAAACTGAATCACTCATGCTTGAAATTCACACAAGTCAGCATGATTTAATTTTGTTAGGCCCCTATAACTACAATTTAGATTGAACCACAATGAGACTCCTTATCATCCCTATATCCAAGTCTTTAAGGGCTCGTTTGGTAGGTCGATAGGATTTGCCTGTATTAATAGTGAGGGGATTATTAATCAGGGGATTAATAATACCATCATTTTTTTGGAATTAATAAGAAGGGGATAAAAGGGGATAAGAGGTTACTATCCAGGTTGTTAGAAATAATACAGTAGTTGCATTTAATGTATCAAACACCAAACTTATTAGATTAATAATCCTATCCGGCCTAAGAAGGGCTACCAAACGGCCCCTAAAGGGCTTATAGCATATGGCTCTTGAGTAAAATCAAAATTCTATATAAGGACACAAAAGTTACAATATTTCACATAAGGATACAGGAGCTAAAAATACCTAACCACCCTTAAGAGCTCAATGACACACGCACACTCCTTTTTGGCCAAATAAATGTCCGCTCTTTTACCTGACGTTTAAGACTAGTTCGCCTTTATACCAAAAGTATAAGAATCAGTTACTTCACTTTTTTTTTGTCTCAGTTTTTAAGAAAGAAATTTGTGATATCTTATTAAAACTGACTCGTATACTTTAAGTACAAGATAATCTTAAATCTTATACCAGAAGTATAAGAGTCATTTTTCAATATTTCTCAAATTTAAAAAAAATAAATAAAAAACTTTGATATTATATTAAAACTCACTCTTATACTTTACATATATTACTTATTTTACTTTTGATACTTCAAATATAAGACCCATCTTTTAACCAACTGAATCAAATTTAAAGAACGAATGAGTTTAACATAAAGTTAAAAGACAAACAATTGCCAAATACAGTGTGTATCACACAAGAGTTTTTGTACTATCAACACAAACGAAAATCTCATCCTCACAAACACCAAACAAGGACTCTTATATGTCAAAGACTTAAATCACTTTATTCATAAGACGACCTTCAAATTTTCAACATGAATTGCAAATAATCCCTGGTAATCACATATCTCAACCATGTCCCCTTAATTGGTGATGCTGCATCAATAAGAAAAACACCAACAACACTTTTATACACCGCGGGGGAAATCTCTTTAAGCTTTATCCAATATATCATATAATATCTAGGGGCAACTTTGTGGACTGACCAGAGAAGGGAAGAGACTGAAGATGCCGACGTTGTTGAGTTCGAAGAAAAACATGTACATCAGACATATCTAGGGGCCAAAAAGAAGAAGTCGGACCTAGCCAGATCCGATGAAGACGAAAAGAGAAACAAAGCGAAGGATGACGACATCGGTGCAAGAAGGGGGAGAATACTAGTATTAACCGGTGAGGGGAGATTGCCGAAATTGGTCGGAGAGGACAAATTTGAACATCTGGACATATTTGACGGAGAGGTATGAGGTAAGAAGGTTGGTTGAGAGGGGGGGGGGGAGGGTCAAAGGTGTGGCTAGAGGGGTGTCCAGAGGAGTGGCCAAAGCGGAGGATAGCGAGAGTTAGGGTTTGAGAGAAGGAGAGAGAGAAAGATTTTCTTTTCTCTATGTGTGTTTAAAATGAGAAAATAATGAGATAAAATGAAGTTGAGGGGATGCAAGAAAGGGGGTTAGGCTTATATATACTAGGACATTTTGAAGTTTCATTAAAGCTGGTTAACGAAGCCTAGGAGTTTATTTAGAATATTGATCTAAACGAACCATTTAATTGAGATATAAAATATTTCATATCCTTAGATGGAAATATAATTAGGCTTGAGGAGCCTTTGAAATTAATCCCTTTACAAAGCCACTGGGCTGAAACTCAAGTAATTTACACATAAATCCAGTCCAAAAAATATACTTCATCCCACTATAAACTACACATTTTTCTTTTTGAACATTTTATTACAAACTACATACTTTCTAAAATAAATATATTTTATTATTTTTATATTAATGGGATCCACATGTTATACTCAAACCAACAATTCAATTATTATTTTCTATCTTACTCTCTCTTTTCTATCTATTTTTTTATACTTATAACATTTATTCTACTATATATTTTTTTAATTTCTGTACAATGGTAATTGAAAAGGTTGCAGTGGATGGATGTAGGAGTGTAAATGGTTCGGTTTTGTTCGGTTTAGGCCAATTTACGGGCCGAACCACTAGTTATCGGTTTGGAAAAATCTCAAGCCGAACCGAATCATGAAAAAATTCAAATCGAACCCAACCAAACTACCATGGTTTGGTTCGGTTTGAACCGCGGTTTGAGTTACGATCTGGACCGCGGTTCAAACCATGAAATAGAACACGGCTTAAACCATTAAATAGAATATGGTTTCAGACTACACAATTCATTTTCATGTTTGTTTGAATTTTTCAGACATAACATACTGAAGAGATTCAAAATTTAAATAAAATTGTGCTTCAATGTTTATGATAACAACATGCCATTTGAGTACTTGTAATGGTATGTGCTAAAAAGTAAATTAACATTATTACAAGAAGATTAACCAAAAGAAAAAAGGGTTATGAGATAAAACCCATGAATAGAATTAGGGATTTTCAAATTTAAATGTGAAATGAAAATAAAAGATATGCATATCTATGATTAATATTGAACGATTTGGTGGTTTGGTTTGATTTATCGGTTCGATTTCGAACCGAAATTTGGGGTTCAGACCGCAGATCAAATCGAATTATACGGTTTGACAATTTTTGAAATCGAACAAAATCAATATTGCTTGAAAATTGAACTATAAAACACATGATTTAATTTGTTTAGATTCCAAACCGCGGTTTAACTGAACTAGTTACGCCCCTAGACTGATGGAGCCTAATTGCCATCTCAACAAAAGAAGGGGGAAAGGAAAGTCAAAATAAAAAACCCCCGCCAAAATTGTCCCAAATTCCCTCCACTGCGACGCTCTTTCTCCTTTATGATATCCCTGTACTCCGATTGAGAATTGTTTCTACTTCGATTTTCGTTCATTCAATTGCCCTTCCATTTCAGGAAAGAATTGGAGTTAGGGTTTCTCATTTCCCCCCTCGTCGTTGTTGGAATTTGTATTTTCTTAGGGTTTCTTCAATTTTGACCTAATCACTGACTGAATACAACGACTTGAGCAATGAGCGCTGTAAATCTCGCGAACGTCACGGTATTGAACAATCCAGCTCCATTTACCAGTCCTTTCCAGTTCGAAATCTCTTACGAGTGCTTGGTTCCTCTCAAAGATGGTATTTTCTAATTTCTTCTGATGATTACCTCTGATTTGCTTTTTTTGTCCTGATTCTTTTTGAATTGTGAGCTATTTCTTATAATTAGATATTAGCCTATGCTGATGATAGCTAGATGGGCTTGTTGTTTTGAAATTGTCTATCTGTGAACTATCAAGATCCCGAGAATACGCCGAATTTTGCAATAAGATGCTGGCATATTGGGTAGGATTCAATGGATAACTAACAGATATGTATTGACTATCTCTTGGGATTTACACGTAATGGATCACCTATTAACTTACTCCCTCCGTCCCAAATTGAATGGCCACTTCCCATCTTGGACATATTTAAGAAAATCAACTTTTTGTAAATTTTGGATAACTAAGGTGTTTGTGAAACTTTGATTTCCTATTTTTCTAACTTTTAGTTTTGCGAGTATATGATGAATGGCAATTTTTTTTGGTAACAAACGTTTAGGGATAGTTTTTTTTTCTTTCCAGAAGGTAATTCATTTTGGGACAAAATTTTCATAAAGTGGTCATTCGTTTTGGGACCTAGGGAGTATTATTTGGTTCACTTTGGTTTATTTGATTCTCTTTGAACACATGCTTGGGAAACATGAACCGGAACTGATTAATTAGAGATGAAGAATTGAAGACCACTTTAATGTCTTGGGTAAAAATGATACTTTCCGCTTTACTGTTTGAAGTGCCATCACTGGATTGACATTCTGTTTCAAAAACATGTCTACTGCTCTAGTTATGTCTATCTCACAATCTCACTTTCTAGCGTTTCTTTTGGGTGTGTGCCTACTAAAGGACAAAGTTGAAAGGGAAAAGAGTGCAAGCACCGGATTTGAACAAACTGTTATCTTCTTTTTTGGAGCAAAACAGTACCTTTATCTTGAACGGAAGCTAGTTAAGTGTCTTGGTTTGCTGTTCAATCTGAGTTCAAATAAGTCCGTCGAAATTTGAGCTCGCTCTATGTAGTAACTGTGGATTTTCTTACGAACATATGTCATAGCTTTGTGATAGTAAACAATGTGAGGTTCTAACGTTCTTCACATAAGCAGGCACATGTGACTTTAAAACTAGACCTTGTGGATGATTAAATGACCCTAACTTCCTGAATATGGTTTGACTTTTGAAAAACATGAACCAGCAATGATCCCACTTCGGAGAATCTTGCTTTGGATAAAGTGAATGGTAAATAAAGTTTCATACAGCCAACCCCTTGCGATAAATGCTAATTCGGGTCATAGTATAATGCTATTTTATCCTGTTTTGATTTGTAGGTTAATAATGTTCATTAGTTTGCTAAAGATTACACTATGCGCTTGAGATTATGTGCCAACATATATTGCAGATTTGACCAGCCGAGTTGGGTTCCCTGTAGGGTGTGTTAAATACAAAACTGTCCATCAAAACTTAGGCACCAACAATACCTTTCGAGTCATTGCTATATTTTACCAAGGGGTCTGTATGTTCTTAGAGTGAAATTATTTGAGAAAAAAATATGCCCACCGGTGGTTTTCCTGCATGGAAATAGTTATGTGCCCACATCAGTACTTTTTAATGATTTGCTTATCTTGCTGTGTTTGTATGTTGATGTATTCTTGCTCTTAGATGTTTCTTTTGCTGTCTTTTATTTTTTATTTTTTTAATACTGTCAATAATGTATATTATTTTATTATCACTATTTATTTTCTTCTCTTCTTTTCCCTTTCTAAATTTTATTCCTATTTCTTCTTTTAATTTGCTTTTTTTTATCATCTTCTTTTTCTCACGATGACACATATCTCATTCATGTTAGCCGACCCCAAAGTGTTTTGGGATGAAGGCTTTGTTGTTGTTGTTGTTGTTGTTGTTGTTTTTTAATACTGTCAACAATGTGGTTTCACCGTTATAAATTATTACAGATCTGGAATGGAAACTCATTTATGTGGGATCTGCTGAGGACGAAACTTATGACCAAGTCCTAGAAAGTGTGTTTGTAGGGCCTGTTAACCTTGGCAATTACCGCTTTGTTTTTGAGGTAATTTGGTGTTTCCCTCGATGAAAGTCCTTATCTTGCGTTGATTCATTTGGATTTGATGGTAACACTAACATATGCCTTTCTTACTTGTGGTTCTTCTAGGCCGATCCTCCTGATCCATCGAAAATCCGCGAGGAGGATATTATAGGTGTCACCGTACTGCTATTGACATGCTCTTATCTTGGCCAAGAGTTTGTTCGAGTAGGGTATTATGTCAACAATGATTATGCCGATGAACAGCTAAGAGAGGAACCTCCTCAAAAGGTCTTGGTAGATAGGGTTCAAAGAAATATATTGGCTGACAAGCCAAGGGTCACAAAATTCCTCATCAACTTTCACCCCGAGAATAATGAGCAAGGAGAACAGGCCCCTTCTTCACCTGAAAGGGCTGCAGAGATTGTGCAAGGAGAACAAGAAGGCCTACCTATTGATACGGAGCCTGTTGATAAAGAAGTACCCTTTGTAGCAGATCAATCACCTGTTCTGCAGTCTGCTTAAACTCCCAGGTATTCAGACAATAACAATTATATATTTTATTTCAAATTTCATGTCATAGTATGATGAGTGAATCGTGTTTAGAGGGTTGGTTAGACGTCTTTAGACTTTATAGCAGTTTGTATCCACAAGTTGTTTAGAGTGAGTGAAATTTGTTGCATCTTGGCGTTTACTTTCTGTTTATTTATATACCATATTTAATGCTTTGAGCGTGGCTTGGAATGTCTGTCATTCTTTGAGATGCTGTTCATGGTGCATTCATTTTACTTATGAATGGCTAAATTTTGTCAAAATTTTCTCTTGATCAAGAGCAAATTTTATTTTGGGATGGAGGGAGTATTATATGCATAAATTTTGTATTGCCTCTTTAAACAGTTTTTTACTGTGACCTTGTCATGTAAGTTGCAACACAACTAAAATTGAGGCATACAAAGAAAGAAAATGTAAAAAAAGGAAGAATATTGTTTTTGTGTGGAAAATTTAAGATATGTGGAGAGAAAAATAGGATTGGGTAAAAGAAAATATATAAAGAATATGATAATTATAATAAAAGACTAAAAAGAATAACTTCAAAAGTAAAATTCATACAAATTATATAATACGTCGAGCAGTGGAGACCATATATGTTAAACGGCTCAAAAGTCTAATATGCCATTGAACTAAGTATATATAGTAGGCATTTGATATTTGTACATAAAAATGTGAGATTAGCACCAGAGTAGGAACAATTATTTTGTGATCTCGCTTGATTCTCAATTCGCAAGTGATTACATGAATACATACTTCTTGTTTGTCCAAAAGGGGAAGCACAAAAGAGACAACAACTTGAAGAAGAATATGTCAAAATGTGAGACTATCAACAGGGTGCACAATGACTAATAGTTTCGTACGGAGTACAAATCTCAAAATGTTTCAACTGATATGCTTGTTTGGACTCTATACACAGCTTTCCTTGCCTGAATAAAACATAAGGTTAGAGATTACAAAGCGTACCAAAATTGAAAGAAGTGCGGGATGAAAAACTTAATACGGTATTTTGATAAAATTCCAAATGAGAAAACCATAAACAGAATTATGTACCTCAGTATTCCAGTTAGTGGATAAATTTATGACCACAAGTGCTATTACTTGTACAGAAAGTCCACATATGATTCCCATCCAAAGCCCCTGCAATGTTATTCGATAATTGACCAAAATTATCCCTGTGTGTGTGTGAGAGAGAGAGAGAGAGAGAGAGAGAGAGAGAGAGAGAGAGAGAGAGAGCCCACCATTCCACCAACATGAAGGATAAAAGCGAAGATCACAGCGCAAGGAATTCCCACAACATAATAAGCCCCAAGGTTGATTATTGCACAGAGATTTTGCCATCCACACCCTCTAGCCGCACCTAAAACTCTCAAAATTTTCCTATTCATTAGGATAGGACCATGTGTTTGTGTGTTTTTGTGTAACCAATACAAGGATTTATATTTTACACTTTAGGACGAGTGAAGCTTTCCAGTAAGACATCAATACCTGATAGAACACATTGGAATCCATCCAAGAAATCAGATAATGCAAGCAATGGCATTATTTTAGCAACATATCTGACCACTTCTTCTTCGTTGCTATATATCTTTCCCCAAACATTGCGTACCAGAATCGTAGTGGTCACAACTACTGCACCCTCTAAAATCGCTATTATAACCACCACGCATAGTGCCAAACGTGCTGCTTGAGGTTTCCCAGCACCTAGTTCATTTGAAACTCTTGTACTACAACAATCACAAGGAAAGTTCATTATTGGAACGGGCAAATAGAAACACCTCGTCTCCATATATTGAGAATTTACCACTATTCTAGTTTTTTTACTGACCTTATTGCTCCCCCAAGACCAACAGAAATCATGTAGACCATCCAACATGTGTTCAGACTGTCAAAAAGAAATATAACCATCAAACTTGAGTGTAAATCGTTTCTTTTTTCCCTTTCAAACGCGAAGTTGAAAGATTTAAGATTACCAACCTAATCGATAGTACAGACGTGTTTAATTTTGGATTTGGGAGAAGCCCGGACAAGATGACAACCATGTCAAATGACCAATACTCGAGACTGCAGTTTAACATGATCAAAAAAACATATTATTAGGTGACAAACAAATATGTTTAAAATAATGCTAATCATATTGGGCAATTCTGATCATATCTATAATGTACTCCCTCCGTTCCTAAATGAATGTCCATTTTTACATTTGCAAAAATGTTAAACTTAAGCACTTTAGTAACACAAGTACATAAAACCCCCTTAATGGTCTCACTATATTGCATCGCAAGTATAAGTGTGAATTAGAACTAATGCATGATGAGAGAGGATTTAGCAACTTTCCGAAGAAAAAAATGGACATTCATTTTGGGACAAAGTTTTTGAAAATTTGGACATTCATTTAGGGATGGAGGGAGTAACTTTTACTTGGAGATACGTTTAGGCTACCAAATCATTATTGCTGAAGGAATGGCAAGTTTCACAAAGCTGAGAATATCATGGAAAGCTTCCTTAGAAAAACCAGTCCAAGTTTCAACACAAGCAGGAGAAAACTTCACATAAATTCCCAACAAAACAAAATTAACCCAATTTGATATGGTATTTGCCATTGCAGCTCCTTTGCTTCCAAGCCCGAATCTAAAAACAAGCACCCAACACAGAAGAACATGAAACAAAGCCGTGATCCCCGAAGTTATCATCATAGGAACAACTATATTTTGCGTTTGTAAGAATCTGTTAAGACATTGTAGAAGACCATAGGCAAATAGGCTCGGAATCATCCAACGAATAAACATTCCTGCTTCGGTTGATATCTCAGGGTCTTGACCAAGTGCTATGAGAATGGAGCTTGTGTAGAACCATATGAATGCAACGGGTATACTGAAGGTTATAAGGGTAAGCATTGCTCGTTGCGTATGAATACCGAGCATATGATATTGTTTGGCTCCATAGGCTTGCCCGCATAACGTTTCCAACGCACTTCCCATTCCTAACTATTAAAATTAATTCTGTGAGAAAAAGAACAGAAAATATGCAAAAAAATAATTATTATTGATTACTATATTACTCCCTCCATCCTTAAATGAATGTCCAAATTTCATTTAGGGGACATTCTGAAAATGGTTTTTTATGCAATTAAGTGGCAAAGATGCATAAATATTCTTGTTATCCCCTTTCTAAATATTTTGTTATGCAAATAGAAGATGATTAGTGAAAAAAATTGGTAAAAAAACATTAAGGGACAAAGATCATTACAAAAAGGACATTCATTTTAGGACAAAAATATCTTAAAAATGGACATTCATTTAGGGACGGAGTATTAAATGTTGCACTTTAGTGCACTATGTTCTCATGTACACACAAAAAAAAATAGAATGAGGTTAAAATGCACCTATTATATTTATATGTAACTAAAGGTAAAACCAAAAGACTAATGCATGACTCTTTTGCTTGTACAAATGTTCAACAATGTTTACATTCAAAGTGCTAACAGTGATTTTCATGATATAGCCATTGGCTTCTATGTTGCATTGTTGTCAAACCTTCTATGGTAGGCAATGCATAAAACCCTTGCTTTTGGGCTTTTTTTTCCCCCCTGTGATAATGAAGCTTGATACTTTCATTAGGTGTAATTATTCAAAACTGAAAGTAAGTGCTTCATGAACAATGGGAAACTTGTATCCTTGTCCCTTGTTTGTTTGTGTGTATGGCAATACTTTGAAATATACATATAGCTACAAGCTCATCATGAACAATGCGGTCCATATTCGGCCTAAATAGTTTGGGTTCAAGTACAAAATCAAAGCTGGATACATGACGTCCGACTGTTTGACAGTCAGGTGTCTTGCCCGTCCATCTAAATCTCGACGGTTGTGCTTTCTCCAAAGTTAGTTGCAGAATTTCACTCCCAATCAACCCGGCCCGTCAAGATTGAGATGGACATGCGATATGCCGGGCTGTTGAGCAGTCGGACATCAGAAATCGAAATCCCAGCAAGACAAGTTAGAGAAAGAGAGAAAGTAAAAGTTACCAAAACACTGAAACCAGTTGCAGAAGCAAAGGCAGTAGCCATAGAAGCAGCAGATAGAGGAAGTTCTCCAAGATGGCCCACAAACATAATTGATATAACTTCCAAACAATACTGCAACAAGGTCACTGCTATTAGTGGTCCTGCTAACCCCATCTGCTTCTTCACTTCTTTAATTATTTCTACTCTAAAATACCATCCTAACCCTTTTTCTTGATCTTGTTGATTTAACTCTCCATCAAATTGGCTTGGAATAAGTGCAAATTGGAGATTTGGATCTTCCATTTCTGTTTTCAGAATGAGGAAGAAGGGTGAAAGAGCATCTTCAACCACTACATTACTTGCTCTTTGTTATATGCATATTTAGAAAAGATTTTGTTATTAGGAAATGATGCGTCACTTGTCAGATATTATTGTGATTGTATAATAGTTGTGGGTCCCAGTTATATGTGATTTCTTGTACTCATCTATCAAGTTATACCTAGTATTACTTGGTACTCCTCCCGGTGCCACTAAAAATTACATTTTTATTTTTATTTTGAACACGAAAATTAAGAAAAAGTGGAAGAGATATAAGTGTCGTGAGTATGAAAAGCGAAGTAGAAGATAAAAGGTGGGGTAGAAAACGGTAAGTGTATATCAGTTGTGAGTATACTAGTACTATCTACCCATGCCAATGGCACGGTGACGGTATGCACGGTAGTTTAGTAAAAAAATATAAAGATTTAGACCACTAAAATCTACTCAATATCTCAAAATTCATTAAAATAGAAATCGAATATTAATTCTGAATGCTTCACTTGAATCACACCCTACTTTACAACACAATCAAAGAAAAGAATTGTACTATTACCATTCTTATCCCTAAAACAACATTCAATATATTTATACGCACATACATCTATAGATAAAAACTTAATTCATGCAACAATTATTGTGATAACTTCAACCAGCAGAACAAATCCTATTTACACACATACGCAAACATAGTGATGAAGGGTATGAAGCAAGTTCAACATGTTTAACAACCATAAAAATAAATACATAATCATGCTCCTAAAAGAAAAGGTAAACAAAAGGAAAAAAAACTTACATGAAGATTTCAACTCATAGCTCTATGTGCCATATTTCCACTGCACAAAACAAAAAAAAAATATTAACTAATATTTTACCCCCACCTGCAAGCATCTCACCTAATAATGTAAATGTAATTAGGATAAAACATCACCCTTTACAAAATTAAATTGACTATTATCACATAAATATTCCCTAAAAACTAACTTGATACTTCTTCCGTATCAAAATGAATGACCAATTGTTTTTTAAATTTCTCTTGTTTTAGAGAAAAAGACCTGGGTGTAGTGATAAGTATGCAAAGGTTGCTAGGTCGTCGCCCGGAAGCGACGCGCCATCTCTTCGCCCGGGGGTGGTGTCAAACAGGGGTGGTTCGGTTGGTATACCGGCTTCATTTTGCTTGTACCGTGTACCAACCAAGTATGAATTGGTACACAAAAATCCGTAACCAAAAAAGTCGGTATACCAAGTTTTTCGGTACGGTTGGTACCGGTTGGTACGGTTGGTATTCGACGAATACCAATTGTTATTGAAGACAAAAAAAATTGCAGAAAACTGAACAAAGAAACAACCATTCAAGAAGCTAATACTCAGCAATTGGGAGGTATAAAGTTGAAGAACGATCAAAGGCAAAATGTACGAGAACAGAATGACTTACTTCTTCTGGTTCTCTTCTTGTAGAGGATACGGTAACCACACTCGCGGCACTGAATAACATCACCAGGCTTTAAAGTGTTATCCTGTCCACAATCTAAGAAAATACACTACCATGATCAGTTTCAAAATCAACATGCCTATTGCCTAGGTAAGTAACAATCACAATAATTTGAACCAGGGGAAAAAACTAATCATGTTCGAATTTAAGCACACACAACAACAAACCTATGCGCACACAATGCACAAAAACATATTCACACAAATTCAAAGAGAGATGGTTAAAGAACAAACCTCCACAAATGTAACTAACTGGTTCAGCTGGAGGATCCATTGATTACGAAACTTCACTGTAATCAAATAAAAAGATATTAAAACCCTAAATGATCAAAAGAAAGAGATAACGGAGAGCAGAAGCACTGAAGCGAAATCAAAAGTGAGAATACAAAAATTAAAGAAAACGAAGAACGGAATCGGTGATCCGCCGCTCGTACCAGGTAAACGGGGCCGACGGCCGGAGAGAGGTGTGGAGAGCAAGCTTTTTGACGTCTGACAACCTAGAAGAGGGGGAGACAAAGCCAAGGCGTATTTTTAGGGGTTTAGCTGGGATTGGTTTGGTTTGGTTTATTGGAGGAGTGTGAAAATGGGGGGAGAGAGAGGGAGTTTCAATGGAGGAGGGAGCTATGGAAAATGAGGCTTCAAAGGGGGAGAACGCAGAGAGGGTTAGATTTTCAAAGGGGGAGAACGCAGAGAGGGTTAGATTTAGGGTTAGATTTATTTTTTATATTATATATATATATATATATATTTATAATTTAAAAAAAAAAAAAGTCGGTACACGGTATACCAACCGAAGTCGGAATTGTATACCGTGTACCAACCAATTAGGCACAGTTGGTACGGTACTACCGTACCGAAATTTCGGTATACCGACTTCTGTTACCAATGTGTACCAATAATAATTGGTACGGTTGGTATGCGGGTTGGTTGGTACGGTCAAGTACCATTTGCCACCCCTAGTGTCAAATATGCAAGGGTGCGCTACACTTCAAAGACCTGGGTGTAGTGATAAGTATGCAAAGGTTGCTAGGTCGTTGCCCGGAAGCGACGCGCCATCTCTTCGCACGGGGGTGGTGTCAAATATGCAAATTGTGCTGATTGATGAGACAAGATGATATTGTGCTGATTGATGAGACAAAGTGTATGCTGTTCGCAGATGATATTGTGCTGATTGATGAGACAAGAGAGGGTGTTGAAAGTAAATTGGAGTTGTGGAGACACACTTTGGAATCTCGAGGTTTTCGATTAAGCAGAAGCAAGACTGAATATTTGGAGTGTAAGTTTAGCAGAGTTGGAAGTAGGGAGGCAGGGACGGTCACATTTGATGGAAATATTATCCAAGCTTCTGAGTTTTTTCGCTATCTTGGATCCATTATCCAAAAGGATGGAGAATTAGATGGAGATGTGGCTCATAGGATTAAAGCAGGTTGGTTGAAGTGGAAGAGTGCTACAGGGTTTCTATGTGATCGCGGCATGCCCAATAGATTAAAGGGAAAATTCTACCGCACGACAATTAGGCCGGCATTGCTTTACGGCACCGAATGTTGGGCCGTGAAACAGTGTCACGTGCATAAGATGAATGTGACGGAGATGCGTATGCTTCGATGGATGTGCGGTCATACAAGAAAGAATCGGTTGTGGAATGAGGTGATCAGAGGTAAAGTAGGAGTTGCGCCCATTGAGGATAAAATGAGGGAAAATCGTTTACGGTGGTTTGGACATGTGAGAAGGAGACCGAGTGATGCACCGGTTAGGAGGCCGAAACAGTGGAGAAATGATAAAATGGCGAGGGGTAGGGGAAGACCCAAACAAACTTGGATTAGAGTAATTGTAAATGATATGAATTTACTTGGAGTGGATGAAAGTATGGTGTTGAAGAGGCCGGAGTGGAGGGCAAAAATCCATGTGGGGGGTTGATTATTTTTATTTTTTATTTTTTATTTTTATTTTTATTTTTATTTTTATTTTTATTTTTATTTTTATTTTTATTTTTATTTTTATTTTATTTTATTTTATTTTTTTTAATTTAATTTAATTTAATTTAATTTAATT
Organism: Adenophora triphylla var. japonica; assembly: GCA_022495995.1. Classification (NCBI taxonomy): domain Eukaryota; kingdom Viridiplantae; phylum Streptophyta; class Magnoliopsida; order Asterales; family Campanulaceae; genus Adenophora; species Adenophora triphylla. The sequence continues at coordinate 81,081 of JAFEMH010000307.1, read as the reverse complement.
TAATTTATTTATTTATTTATTTATTTATTTATTTATTTTTTATTTTTTTTATTTTTTTTATTTTTTTTATTTATTATTATTTTTTTTTTCACGATAACATATGAGAATTCATGTTAGCCGACCCCAAATTCTTTTGGGACTAAGGCTTTGTTGTTGTTGGTGTTGTTGTTGTTGTTGTTGTTGTTGTCTTGTTTTAGAGAAAAATATAAATTTATTTTGGGATGAAGGTAGTAATTAAGAAAACTCCATAAAACCTAAGGTTCTATTTTTTTTGTACTTAAAAACTGTGGCTCTCATACACTACATATCCCAAATTTTTGAAATACTCAAATCCTCGATAATTCAACCCTATTAAAACCCAAATCAAGAAAAAGGTAGAGATCTTCTTGAAATAAACCCTGGATTGGAAAGAGATTTGAATATCTAAAGATCAAACCTCTGAAAAACCAAAAAAAAAAATAAATAAAAAAAATACAAATTGAATTGAAATATTATCGGGAACACAATATTTTTTTATAAATTTTTTACTATAATTGTGTTTCGGATAAATAGAAAATGGAGGATTAATGATAAATTGAAAGTAGGATACCTAGAAAAGAGATTTGGGTTTTGATCCTCATGTCTGATGATGACACCACCTCTTTTGGGTATCGCCACTGCTGCGTATATACGCATTTCTCAATAATTTGACGCCATTTGAAAGACCCACCAGAGAATATTCTCTCCTGCGCCAAAGAGATGATTTTTTAAACGATCTTTTTTACAAACAAATTGACCTTCGACCTGAGAAGTGGGAGTGATTGAGAGTGAATGTTTTCATATCATTTTCTTTTTTAGTTTTTCGTAGCAGTTAGTTTAATTTGGGATTTAAATTTAGTTTGTATGATATTTTTTATTAAATTCAATCCCAACCCCTCTTTATGTAGCTATTTTGAATCTAAAGGGAACATCCTTAACAAAATGAATTTTGCATAATTGGTCCTTCAATCTGTATAAATCAGCAAACACAAAAAATTTCAAATACTCAAAACACCAATTTTCTCATCAATCAAGCATGAAGCAAATAACAAACACAAAAATCAATTCCAACACCCAAAAAAGCCTAGAACGCAACCTTATTCTCTTATCAAAAGTGACGAACAAGGTGGCAACGAAGAAGGAACTGCATGTGCTAAAGTTCCTCGCATCGTTGAACAATGGCAGCGTGGTAGAAAAGGAAGGCGCTGTATTGGGAGGGGAATAAAGGAGAGGGGAGACCATTAAAAATGTGTCACGTTTATACCCGAGCTTTGCAGGGAGAAGCTGATTAAAGATATTCATCATAAGGGCAATTCCTCTGCAATCACTGCAGTAGAATAATGCAAATTGACAGTCAAAAACATGTGAAATGAAAATAATTAAGACAACAAAAAATGGGATCTTTATAATTATTTCAACCCAATTCAATAAAGTGATGATTCAGTGAGAAAAACCATAACTTTGTTCAATCTAAGAATTGGGCTCTGATACCAGTTTGTTAGAACAAAGTCAATAGAAAACAACAATCAAACAACACAACGATATATATGGTTCACCTACTTGGATACGTTCATGGGCAGAGGGAGAGAATATTATTATCACTTGAAAAATCAAAGATTATAATTTCTAATTATGCTACATGAATTCTTGATCACAAGAATTCATGGTTGTGCAAACCCAAATCTTGAGAAAACAGATAAGCAATTGAATTTCTGAACCTAGAATTATTGATATGTCTATCACACTAGAATTTATGAACCCTAGAATTATTGATATGCTTATCACACTAGAGCTACTTCTGATTGCTAGGGGAGAGGGGAGTATTTATACATCCCATATTCCTAACCCTGCAGGGTTTTACAATCCTGCGTTGAAGATTGGCTGGCCCAGACCCAAAACACGTCGTGCACGGGCGCGTCCTTTGAACTGCACGACCATGCCGAAATTTCAGAGACTTAGCGCGACCGCGCCCCCTCTCTAGCGCGACCGCCCCCTTTTTCCAGAAACTTTAACACGGGCGTGTTGTCTCTCCCGCATGGCCGTGTCCGCTGTTCCAAATTCATGCCCCAGATTCCCTGATTGGCACGGGCGTGCTAAACACTAAGCACGGTCGTGCCAGCTAGTTGCCACTGGAATTACCTTTCGTTGCTTGTTCAATCCCCTAATTTATGCGTTTCTTACTTAGATGACATTAAACTCAACATAATAAAAAAATAATTTAATTATGTTCATAATGAAAAATGCTTTATAAAAACACTCCTTTTTAGGTATTGCAATGGAAATAAAAGACTCTTCTATTGAAATTAAAAGGTTTCGAAAGACGGATAATGTTTTGATTTAGAAAAGTCAAAATTGACCACTGTTGGTTGTCATCCGGCGAAAATCGATCGAAATTAATTGGTCGCCATCTGTCACCATTCATGTTGTATTATATTCAGCTATTCAATATTATATACTGTAATGTGATAAAATATGCTATAAAATAATGCTAAGAAGAAACTCATAAGACATTATAATACTTTTTTATAATTTATACCCCAAATTCCCTGATTGGCAAGAGCGTACTAAACACTAAGCACGACCGTGCCAGCTAGCTGTCACAGAAATTACCATTCATTGCTTGTTCAATTTCCTAATTTAGGTGTCACCTACTTATAATTAGATGATATTAAACTCAACATAATAATAAAAAAAAACAATTTAATTATGTTTATAATGAAAAATACTTTATAAAAACACTCCATTTTAGGTATTGCAATAGGAAATAAAAGCCTCTTCTATTCTATTGAAATTAGAAGGTTTAGAAAGACTGAGAATGTTTTGATTTGGAAAAGTAAAAATTCACCCGTCAAAAAACGGTCGAAATTGCTCGCCATCTGCCACCATTCGTGTTGTATTATATACTGTAATGTGATACAAAATATGCTATAATATAATACTAAAAAGAAACTCATAAAACATTATAATACTTTTTTAAAATTTATGAAACATTCTCTCAATAAATTTACTTTAACAATCATCAACAATACTTATTTTTTATTAGAAGAATTGATTAATTTTTCATTCTTTTAAAATTAAAAGATTAAATTTAAACTTTAGGAACGTTCTATATCTAACTTCATGCGAACCAAGGTTGAACAATAGTTATTAAAATAATAAAATTTTTATATTTTTATATTTAATATTAAACTGGACTTATTAAAATAACAAAGTTTTTATATTTTTATATTTAATGCGACCACTTGTTATACTCACAATAACAATTTACTTGCTATTCCTCCAACTTATTATCTCTCCTGTATTACTTTTCATACTCATAACACCCCTCCCCCACTCATTATCTCTCCTATCTGTTGAATTCAAAAAATTAGTTCAATTTAAAATGAGACGGAGAGAGTATTTTTATTTATTGAAAGACATGTAACTTATTTTTATATTTTTTTTGTTGAAACTAACACACACACTATAAAATGTGAGGGTGCAAACCGATTATAATACTTCCTACGTCTCAAACTAAACTAAGACTTCTATCAAGTATTTACATAATTATCAAGAAAACACTAAGAAATAGGGGTGGTTCGGTTGATATACCGACTGTATTTTATATATATCATGTGCCAACCAAATATGAATTAATATATAAAAATATGTACCAGTACCAACCACAAAAGTCGGTATACCAAGTTTATTGGTACGGTTGGTACTTGATTAGTACGGTTGGTATTCGAATATATCAAATGTAAACATAGACAAAAAAAAAATGCAAATGTAAATAGTACAACAACTCCGAAACCAAAAGATTACAATCGTTAATTAAATAGAAGTCTTGAAAAAAAATAGTACAACATAAGTCTTGAAAATTAAACAATATGGTGATTAAACATAATATACTAATAAACGCAACAACTCCGAAACCAAAAGATCACATACATTAATTAGTTGATGTTTGAGAGTTCCTATTCCCCTCGACTCCTTCAAAAGCTGAATAACAGGATTTTTTTTTTATTAGAATAACATTATGATAAAAGGTATAAACATGAAGTGTGACAAGCATTACTGCTAAAAAATTTATTAGAATAACATTGGGACAGAGGGGGTAGCAGCCCAGGTGTAGGTCACTCTTTTGCACCACAATGTTGATATCCAACCAGAAGCATTAGGTGACAGGTTAAATTGTTCACCATACATTTCTTTGAAACACTCATCATTTTCAACCTATGGTACAAGGTCCCAACCCAGGTGCTGGTCATTCTTTATCCAATAAACATGCAAAGCCAAAGGCACATAGATGAAGAACAAGTGGTTGTCTATGCTGTGCTGTAAATATTTTCCTTGGTCCAACAGTCAAGGCATATAATCTCGCACCCATTAGCTACTTGGATATAATATCTCTACCAAAGGATATTATTAATGTGTAATACCAACAGAATATAATTAGTGTAAATTTATCTACTAAATAACTTATATTAAACAGTCTCTCTCTCTCCCTCTCTCTTTATCTCCCTACTCCAGAGTATGTATTCATGTACATGTATGAGAGCACAAAAGAAAGGAACACAAAGAAGAAATTTATTTTGGGACAGAGGGGGTAAAAAAAGTACATTTCTCAATCTCCTCAATCTCAATGTATAATTCCAGTTCTTCTTCTGTCGGAGTTCTATAAAGATCAAAATTCAATGTTGAACATCTTAACCAATCAGAAGTACAAACCAGGGCCTCGACTGTTTTTGGTGTCAAAGATGCTCTAAATGGATCCACCACTCTCGACCCCAAGCTGAAAGCATTCTCCGAAGCCACAGTGCTACATGGAACATCAAATATATCCTTGGCTAGCTTTGATAAAATAGGAAATGTAGCTTCATTACCCTTCCACCACTTACAAATATCAAAAGGCTTGACAAGAAGGCTTACACATCTGTCTGATAAATATTGATCAATCTAATTCCGAATGCATTGGGAATTCTCGGACATCCTTTCCCTAGCAATCTCCTTACTAACATCATCAAGGTCCTCAAATACTACCTCGTCGACTATTACATCATCTTCATCGACTTGTATAACTCGCTTCATACTCTCCCCGTCTTTGTATTCATTGTACATACCCATCAATATTTTTCATAAATCTTCTTCAATTGACTGGATAATAGACACATTTGCATTAATTTTCTTCATCGCCATTTTAGACCAATTAAGCTTGTATCTAGGATCAAGAACATTTGCTATCATGATGATCTTATTAGTAGACTCGAAACTTCACCAATACTTGTTAAACTTTGTCTTCATTGATGTTGCAACCCTACTCAAGTCATGAATGGATCTTCTGAAATAAGTGCTTTCTTAATCTCACACAACAAAGTAATCATCTCCACGAACAACACATTTGAAGTGACCATCTTCCATGCACTAAGTTTTAAGGTGGCATCATAAATTTTTTTTAGAAATACACAAAATGCCTCTGCATTCCTCCAATCATCATTAGTTGGAGGTCCAACTTTGTCCGTAAAATAGCTTCCACTATAAGAAACAGCACTATATACGGTGGTTAAAATCCGCCGTATATAGTGACCGGGGCCGCCGTATATTTTTACGGCGGATTCGCCTTATATAGTGTATCGTATAAAGTCGCGACGTATATAGTATTTACGACGGATATACCACCGCATATAGTATTTACGGCGGAAATACAACCACCGTAAATAATCAAGGACAAATACGGCGACTGATGGACCGCCGCATATAATGAAATACAAATACGCCGTATGTTTCAGAGCCGTATTTGAGGAAGGTTTATACGGCGGTTAGGTGTCCGCCGTATATAATGAAATCTTATATACGGCGGCCTAAACCCGCCGTATATAATGAAATATTATATACGGCGGGTCTAGGCCGCTGTATATAAGAGATGAGTTGTCCAACACAACACGAGTCGTACCCATTTTGACCCAATCTGATACCCTCGTCCCCCTTTGGGGACGAGTCGTCCATTGAACTTATTTACGGCGGATGAACTAAGCCGCCGTAAATAACTAGTTTATTTACGGCGGCTTGATTCCGCCGTAAATAAGTAGATTTTTTTTTTCCAGTCAGGCATGTATTACTCATTTTCCCCAAAAATACACCAGCAGGAACCAAATGCAACCTGTACACACACAAATGCAACCTGTATAAAATAACTAGGCTTCGTAAATGTATACAACACAATGTCAAGACAACATAACCAATAACACAAAAAAGATTGTAGCATATCCAAAACTCAATGTTTACATGCATCAATTATAAGTAGCAAAATGACATTGTAGTTTATGACAGTCTTAGATTAAATAATTGTTGCCCTTGTCTTCTTCACAATAAGCTTCCTGCCCCAAGAGCTTTTCTCCCATTTGTTCTTGACATTTGCGATAAATATCAAAGTCAGTTATGCTAGCCACCACAAGAAAAGAAAAGGAAACTAACAGAAATCAGAAGGACCATTTCTGACGCCATTCATACATTTTCAATTACACTATAACATTTCAATATAAACAAAATGGGTAAAAATCTTCTACATGGGAGGACCCGATTAGATCATTTGAATAGCTTGTCTAGTGTGGAACAAAAAAAAAAAACAGAATATCATCAAATGAAAATCACACATCACTGATAGCCCCATTCAATTTCTACTTTATGCCAGGGAATTCTACAATGACTCAATCTACAATAATGTATAATACCAACCCATTCAAGCATAAGTTTAATTGTCAAACAACTTCTTTCATGTATCAACTTAGTCAATCCTGCTATTCTCTAGTCATTGAGCAGTAGTTATAAGAATATGAAGGGGACCGACAACCCATTCCAGGTAAACTAGAAAATGCGGTTCACGAAAACTAGTGCATAGTGTTATTAGATTTATAGGATTGAGAAAACATACCACTGCCTATCTATTACTGCCATTTCCATGCTGTTGCATATAATTACGTTTCAAATCTTCTATCATTTGACGTTGATCCTCAAGTTGCTTTTGAAATTCCTCTGCACGCCTTGCATAATCATCTTGCATGAATGACATCTTCTCCTCAAGTTCAGCCACACGGGATGCAGAAGCACTTTGAGAAGTTGAGGCTTTACCAAACACCCTAGTTTTGGTAAGACCTTGTCCCATACAATGCACTCTCCCATGGCCATCATTTTCTATAAGATTTGTGATTATCTGTTCTCGCTTGCTTGGAGAGTTTTGTTCCTCATCTGGTAGTTCTTCAATCGCATCATTGAGCATTAACCGTAACAAAAAACATGTTCAATATAATTGTTTTAACTTTAATTAATATTATGAAAATGAAGTTAGAAATGGAAAAAGTATTCTATACAATAACAAAACTGAAACAGAAAAGGTTGAAACTTTAACTTACGATCATACGAGAGGTGTTTTCGTCTGCAGCCTGACCAACTTTGTCTGTGCGCGTAGCTATGAACATGCTTACTCGATCAGTGGGTAATCCCTCGTCTTCTCTCTACCATTTATAATAGAATCATTTGACAAAAAATATATTTATATACGATACAAAAAGAAGCATTAATTGACAAATGAGAACTAAATTGAACGATGACAAACCTATTTTCGGAGTGTGTAATGCGACTTTTTTCCAGTCCTATTAAGACACTCTTGCTTTGATCGATTCCCTTGGTTTATTTGAGATACTTTTTGGTAAAAAAAAGAAGATAAGATTAGTATTAATTTGAAACAAATAAGACATTCACGATAATAGATTGAGATTAATTTGAAATATACCTGAGCCTTTTCTGAACTCCACGTATGAACAAGTTCAACCCATTGATCCGAATCAACACACGCATCAGGTTTGTGAGCTAATCGCTCCTTGTCTGTTGCATACCTATTGTATGCACATCTCACCTGATATTTCCATATTACAAAGTCATAATCATAAATGTGAGTAAAACTGCATAGTAAGCAAATGAGATCTAAACAAATACATATTACAAGTAAATAAATTCGTATGTTGCATACTTATTATATGCTTGTCTCACCTGATATTTCCAATCTCTCCATTGTTTATTGAGAGCTAGATAGCAAATTTGCTCATACTCGGGAGGTGCATTGGTATTATCCTATATACAACCAAAAGGCTTAATTGTCAACATTGATGTTCTGTGAGTTGCAAAATGAGATGTTAGTTGTGAATGCTCGAGTTATGCCTACATTTTATAGAGATCTTATTGAAGCTCAACAAAATGATACAGAATTGAAGAAGATTATGGGTCAGTTACGAGATGGAAATACCAGAGAGTTGTATTGATTAAAGATAGGATTTTTACCTTCAACGACAAAATTGGTGTACCATATCCACAAGAGAGTAAAAGACAAAATTTTTAGAGGAAGGCCATAAATCAAGAATTGCGATTTATCCGGGAAGTTTGAAGTTGTGTCAAGAATTGAAGAAGGGATAGTGTAGACACCCCATTCTGAACCCATCGGAGCACATTTATACCGCTCTAAGTCTCGCCTTGAGTCAAGAAGTAGAAATACACCATTTCGTCATGTTTCGTTATGTTTTGACTAACGACCGTTAGTTTGGGACTAAACTGCATACGAAATAACGAGGGAAGGACAAAATTGTCCACTGACTACCTTATCTCGCGCGGAATAGCGTGTCTCGCGCGAGATAAAGGAGTTCTGCAGACCTGCAGATAACAGTTTCCTCGTCGATTTCAACCTCTTTCGGGATAAAACTTTATCCATCCGGCCAGCCAATAAAGTTTGGATTATGGAACCTTTCTAAGGTGTTTGATCTCATCTTCAACACCTCTCCAACACCTATAAATACCGGAAGACTTTCAGTATTTTGGATCCCAGACTTTTCAAGTCAAAACCCCCACATTTACTGGTTTCTCTCCCTGAAAGATTCCTGTAAATCACCCCTAAAATCACCTAAAGTTTGTTTGTCAACCTTGTTGATAAATAAACATCGAAGCTCGAATCAAGGACTGAGGCGAAGCTATGTCCGAGTCAAGGTTCAACTCTAAACTTGAGTCGAAACTCTGTCTGAATTACTTCACGCAAGGTAATCCTCCTTTCCCTTTCTAATTGATTGTTAGAGTGGTATAAATACAATGAATCTAGGATCAGCCTAGAGCCTCCCCAAATCATGGGAATGTTCTCGAAGCAATCGATCCTATATTCCGTTTAACCTTGTTAAATGGAACTTTATTTTATTTATTATTTAAAATATCTCTTTTCTTTAAAAACCTTCCTTTTTTCTAGCAAGACCGATCTTCGGATTGGGTGGAATGGGTGTTCCTTGACCTTCCCATTCCATAACCTAAGTCCCGAACCCAAAATCTATTTTAAAATGGTTTTTCTATATTTCCAAACAAATAATATAGGTGGCGACTCAAAGAAATGTTAAAAATTCACGCATCGCTATAGTGGCGACTCTGCTGGGGACTGTAAATATAAAGAGGCTTAAACTTGCGTCAAAAATAAAAGAGAGATTTTTAAAAAATAGTAAATAAATTCGATTTTTTTATCCTGACCAGGCATATCTCGCACGAGACATCCTGTCACGCGCGAGATATCGCTTCGGCAATCAGGTGTATTCTAGTTTTCCCTGTTCGTCTCAAGGTCCAAGACAAGAGTCGAACACGCAAGGGGGATCCCAGAATTCATTCTCTGCAGAGTTTCCTCATCTTAAGGCCTCCCTTAAGATGTAGAACTCAAATCCGTACTTAGTTTAAATAATTGATTGTTATTTATAAACTGCGTGTGATTGGGTTTTATTTTATTAAAGTCCGGTCCATTGGGAATTCGGGAGTTGTAATTAAATTATTCATATCTCTCTCTCTCTCTCTCTCTCATTAATTGGAACTATGATGGCCTGAGTCTTCCTAAATTGGGAAAAACGTAGGCAACCACTTGGTGCGGCCACTATCTGTTTTTCTTTTAGTTTTCAAAAAAAGAAAAAATTCTATTTTAGTCTATCACCTAGAGTTGACTCTCACACATGCACACTCATATTATATCTGTCGTTGCACTACATACCTCTATTAACCCGGGACCCACACTAAGGACGGATAACGGTAACCACCTAGTCGCCGGTCTCTCCGAAGTAGGATCATCCCACTCTGCGTATTCAATCAATCACTACAAGAAAACTGACAGATACCGACGGAAATTAGTGACGAAAATAAATTCGTCACTAATACCGGCGGATTAGCGACGAAATAGCAACGACCTGGGGCGAAAAACAAAAAACAAAATTAGGACGAGATTACCGACGGATTTAGTGACGGATATGCCGACGGATTCCATTTCGTCTATAATCCGTCACCATTTTGGCGCCAAAAATTTGCGAACTTTTTTACCGACGAATTGTGACGGAATGGCGACGGATATTTTTACTGACGGATTTGAGTCGTTGCTAAATTATTTAAAAATAAAATTAAATTTATATTTTAGGGTAGCGACGGATTAGTGACGGATTTAATTACCGACGGATTAAAATCCGTCGGTAAATTAATTACATATTATTACCGACGGATTTGAGTCGTTGCTAAATTATTTAAAATAAACATTAAATTTATATTTTAGGTTAGTGACGGATTAGTGACGGAATTAATTACGGACGGATTAAAATCCATCGGTAAATTATTTAAAATAATTATTAAATTTATATTTTAGGTTAGCGACGGATTAGTGACGGATTAGATTACCGACGGATTTTTTCGGTAAATCAATTACATATTATTACCGATGAATTTGAGTCGTTGCTAAATTATTTAAAATAATTATTAAATTTATATTTTAGGTTAGCGACGGATTAGTGACGGATTTGATTACCGACGGATTAAAATCCGTCGGTAAATCAATTACATATTATTACTGACGAATTTGAGTCGTTGCTAAATTATTTAAAATAATTATTAAATTTATATTTTAGGTTAGCGACGGATTAGTGACAGATTTAATTACCGACGGATTATAATCCGTCGGTAAATTAAATACATATTATTACCGACGGATTTCAGTCGTTGCTAAATTATTCAAAATAATTATTAAATTAATATTTTAGGTTAGCGACGGATTAGTGACGAATTTTTTATATAAAAAAGTTAAGAATTTTTAAAGAAATAAAAGTATATAATAGAAGAGGGACGGACAATAACATATAAACTTTTTTAATTTTTTATATTTTTTTTAGATAAATAAAATTATTTGAGATGTTGGTTAGTAGTAGATTTTTTTACAAATAAAAAAACTATACATTTATAAATAAAAAATTAAAGAATTTTACCCGTCCCTGATTTCTTTATTATACTTTCATTTGTTTATTTTTTATCTAACTTTTTTATATAACTTTTTTTAAAAAAACTTTAATACAAAAAAATGTCCAATATATTTATTTATATTCATAAAAAATAAAAAAAACTATACATTTATAAATAAAAATTAAAGAATTTTACCCATCCCTGATTTCTTTATTATACTTTCATTTGTTTATTAATTTTCTAACTTTTTTTATATAACTTTTTGAAAAAAACCTCAGTACTAAAAAATGTCCAAAATATTTATTTATATTCATAAAAAATAAAAAAAATATACATTTATATATAAAAATTAAAAAATTTTACCCGTCCGTGATTTCTTTATTATACTTTCATTTTTTTATTTTTTTTCTAACTTTTTTTATATAACTTTTTGAAAAAAACTTCAATACTAAAAAATGTCCAAAATATTTATTTATATTCACAAAAAATAAAAAAAACTATACATTTAGGGTATAGGGTATAGGGTATAGTATATAGTGTATATGTTATAGTATATAGTGTATAGGGTATAGGGTATAGTGTATAGGATATAGGGTATAGGATATAGGGTATATGGTATAGGGTATAGGGGTATATGGTATAGAGTATAGGGTATAGGGTATAGGGTATAGTATATAAGGTATAGGGTATAGGGTATAGGGTATAGGGTATAAGGTATATTGTATAAGGTATAGGGTATAGGGTATAGGGTATAGAGTATAGGGTATAGGGTATAGGGTATATGGTATAGGGTATATGATATAGGGTATAAGGTATAGGGTATAGAGTATAGGGTATATGGTATAGGGTATACCATATAGGGTATAGGGTATATGGTATACCCTATAGGGTATACCCTATAGGTATACCCTATACCCTATAGGGTATACCCTATACCCTATACCCTATAGGGTTTAGGGTATACCCTATACCCTATATCCTATAAGGTATATCCTATACCCTATAGGATATACCCTATACCCTATACCCTATACCATATACCCTATACCCTATACCCTATATGGTATTCCCTATACCCTATACTCTATATCCTATACCTTATAGGGTATAGGGTATACCCTATACCCTATACTCTATATTCTATACCCTATAGGGTATAGGGTATACCCTATAGGGTTTAGGGTATAGGGTATACCCTATGCCCTATATCCTATGCCGTACACCCTATATACTATACCCTATAACCATAGTATACACATACCTATACTATAGGGTATAGGATTTTGGGTATAGGATATAGAGTATAGGGTTTAGGGTATATGAGATTTAGGGTTTAGGGTATATGCGAGGTTTAGGGTTTAGGGTATGAGGGTATATGAGGTTTAGGATATGTGGGTATATGAGGTTTAGGGTATATGAGGTTTAGGGTACGAGGGTATATTAATAAGAATTATTAATATTTTAAAAGTATAATTATTTTTTTTAAATTTATTTTTGAGTGAGATAAATATTTTAGACTTTTTTTGGTAAGAAAGTTTTTTTAAAAAATTATAAAAAATAAGTTAGAAATTAACTAAATAAATGAGGGACAGACAATATCCTTCACTATGAGTATTTTTTTTTTAATTTTTTTTTTTGAATTGAGATAAATGTTTTAGACTTTTTTTAGTAAGAAAGTTTTTTTCAAAAAAAATATTTTAAGAAAATTATTTAAAAAAATTGATATTAGACATACTACTTTAATTAAAATTTTGGGTAAATCAAATAAAAGCATGTAAATATTTTAGATAACTTTTTGTAAATTTCAGTAATAAAAAAAGTCTAAAATATTTTTTCCTAGTCAATAAAAAATAATAAAAATTACTAATTATTATTAGTACTATTATTAATATTATTACTGTTTATATAATTAATATTAATATTAATTAATTAATCAATTATATAATTAATAATTCATTAATAAATATTATTGATAATAAATATTATTATTATTGATATTAGGCATAATATTATTTTATAGTTTAAATTATTATTAATTATTTTTATTATTTATTATAATCATGAAGAAATACAAATATTCACATGGATCATTATCCAAGCAACATCTTTACCATTAAATGCATCACATCTAATCGTCCAAATTCATCCCATAAAAAGAAATACACACTTTCATTTGATTGGCCCTTTAATATTCACATGAATTATCAATAAATCAATCTATACCATTAATCTCACTCAAATCCAATGGTCCTAATTCATCATTATATATATATATTTCTTTTAATATTATATACTCCTCACACACACTCACTTTCTCTTCCCAGTCACACACACACACTCTCTCTCACACACACACACACACACACACACTTTCTCTCTCTACTCCATCTCTCCCTTTTCGTCTCCCTCCCTCAGATCTAGCGACACACACACACACACTTTCTCTCTCTACTCCATCTCTCCCTTTTCGTCTCCCTCCCTCAGATCTGGTGACGGCAACGTGAGCGCCGATCATGGACGTATCAGAAACGTGAGCGCCGGTCATGCGACTGCAGCAAGACTCCCTTACTTTGAAGAATGAGGTGCAAATGTGCCTAACTCGCATGTATGCAAAAACTACATCCGTGCTTAATGCTGCTTTAGGCCGTCCCATATGCCTGCAATTGTTAATATTAAGCTTGCCGTAAATCATAGACCATGATGCTCTAACTTTGAAAGGACCCTTGGATTTCCAAGTTATATCAAAAAGAGGGAAATGGAGTAGGACATTAGAATGACTCAGATAATCATAAAGGAAGACTACTACTGTGACCTTAAGCATTACAGTTTCAGATTCGTGAGTCAGCAACATCAGCATAGGGCGTTCATTAAGCAAAAGAGGAGTAAAGGCCTGAAAGTTCATCAACTTCTCTCTTATTGGGATTTCTGTAAAATGCAAGTCCCGAGAAAAAGCAGCACTGTTGGAGCCAGTGAAACTAGCTATAGATGCCCCATGAAGGAAGACAGTCAAAAGAGGTGTCAAAACCTAAATAAGAGGTATACTCCCACTCAACCATCCTCCCATTGTTGTGAATGCCAAGCTGTAGGATTGTGGCTCGATTCTTCAAGGGAGGTTGAGGCGGGCGCCCCACACATGGTGAGGCGAACGCCTGGAACGCCGAAGCAAGAGGTGGTGAATAGGGGTGTAAACGAATCGAATCGAATCGAATATCATCGTATTCGATTCGTATTCGATTCATATTCGAATATTAAAATCGATTCGTATTCGTATTCGATTCGTAATCGAATATTAAAATCGATTCGTATTCGATTCGAAATTAATATTCGAATTATTCGATTCGATTCGAGTATTCGATTTGAGGCCCAATACTCAGCCCAGCCCAGCCCAATACCAAGCCCAACCCATTATTCGGCCCAGCCCAAACCTCAGCCTTGTGTGCAATGATTTGGCTGCCTGGGAGGATTAAACAAGCAGTAAAAAAAAAAAAAAAAACTTTTAAAATCAGGCAGTTTGCAGGGGTTTAATACTCAAATAAAATAAGAACATTACTCAGAAACACACACATGCTCCTATACTAATAATAATGATGTAGAAAAATGTATCAATAGCTTGGATCAATTAAATTCCAAAAACACACACATACTCCTATACCATGAGTCATCATTTTCTTTCATTCTGCATCATGTCCATATAATGATGTAGAAAAATGTATCAAATTCGTAACTAACAGCAAGCAAGAAAAATGTATCAAATTCTCAACAGCAACAGCAACTCAAGGCAAAGCAGTAACCAAGCAAGGCAACATCAAAAGAGACATCAGTAGCAAGCAAAACAATCAGCAGCAGCAGGCACTCCAACAAGGCATCAAATTCGTAATAAGACTTGAATAGGCTCTTCCTCCTCCTAAATAAAAATAAAATAAATTAGATATCAATTTTATTGTCATAATCATGAAAACATGCAAATATCTCAAATGAATTTTAAAAAATAGAACTCACATGTGACATAAGCGGCTTTTTGATCCCATGAAGTTGGCGAACCCAATCTGCTCCACAAATCAAAACTTGTACCATATCAGAAGTTAATCTTGATCGTAGGGCTCCTCCATCTTTTTCAATATCACCTCCATCATCATTTATCTCGATCGTAGGGCTCCTCACCTGTCATTACAAGTTTTTAATTAGATCTGACAATATTTAATTGTACATTTAATATGTAATATTTACCTCATGATCTTCCACAAAAATGTCGTCCACGTGAAATACAATGACATCTTAGAGTGAGAAACAAAGATCAATCAACAGCAAACTAAAGATGAGAAACCCAAACTTCTGTAGACTCACCATAGTTGTCTGAACCAGAAGCATTAAATCAACTAGTAATGTTTTAGCATCAAATAACTCAAATACTCTGGTTCACTAAATGGATAACAACGAGGGTAAAGGAAACATATAGCTGCATTACAGAAAAACTTCATTATGCTATGACTTTCAGTTTTCAGGTATACAAAATGCAACTAAACCACGATTTATACAATCAGATCAATGTAACCAAACTAGATAAATGGAACTGCTAATAAAAAGTCACAGACCTGGTCATGACTAGCAAATTCCAACATCAAAGCAGATGAACAATGGCATATACAATAAAATATTATTTTTCCAAACAAATTTATTCTTTGCATCCCATTTGTTAACATGACACAAGTCCAAAAAAATTAGAATGGCCAGGGATCAAGAAAATTCCAAGCAGCACGTTCAGAGTAGACAATTGCAACTTCAAGAACGACAAAGGAACAATAATATGAGAGACAGAGAGAAAGGCGAGAGGTAGGGTTACCGACTTACCGGCGAGATGATGGCCGTTGCTGGTAGAGGTGACGGCTGACGCGAACGGGGAGAGGGACTGAAGGGAAGTCACCGGAAACCAAGAAAGCAGCGAGGCGAGGCGAGGCTAGGCGCCGGCGACGGCGAGGTGAGGCGACGGTAAAGGATCGGTCAGTGTGAGGGAGCGCCGTCGTCGTTCGTTCTCAGTTCTACTTCTCTTCTCTCAGACTGCGCTCTAGGTTAGGCCGTTAGGGTTAGAAATAAATTAGAAATAGATTTCCTTAAGTATATATATATATAATTATTAATTAATATTAAAGATATATATATATTTATATATATATTATTCGAATAATATTCGCGAATACTCGAATCGAATATCGTGATTTATTATTCGTATTCGTTTACTAATCGAATCAATATAAAGATTCGAATTCGAATTCGAATTCGAAATTTTCGAATACGAATACCGAATACTCGAATCGAATATCGAATCGAATCAAAAAAGTTCGCTTCGTTTACAACCTTAGTGGTGAAGGCAGCTTTGAGGCGGGCACACCAATCTTGGCATGGCGGATGCCTCGTTCACAGAAGGTTGGGCGTTGTTTGGTTTAGCGCCAGGCGGCCGCATCACTATGGTCGAGGCGGGCGCACCACACGCCGAGGAGCAGTCTGGCATTGCACAAAGTCCAGGCGGGCGCCTGGTTCAGTTTGAGGCGTGCGCCTCAAGCTGGGGGGTTTTGGGCCGTGGGTTTCTGGGTTATTCCTTTCTCTATTAGGGCTAGGTTTGTAAACAACATAAATACTGTTTTGTAACCTATGTAAAGGTAAGACGAATATTGAAAAGTAATATATAGAAACGGAGGCTTCAAAACCCCAAAATTAATCTCTTCTCTTTCTTCTTTGATTTCCTGATTAATTGCTTGTGTGTGTTCTTGAGTTTTGTGTTCTTGCTTCCGCTGCGATTGCACAACAACTGGTATCAGAGCCTGGTTGCGATGTCCGGGGGGAATTCTATCACCGTGAAGTCCGACGGTCAAAAGTTTGATGGTCATGGAAACTTTGCGTTGTGGCAACGGAGGGTGAAGGATTTCTTGATTCAAGCAGGCTTGGGAAAGGTTCTTCGATATCCGGACAAACCTGATGATATCGAAGAAGGTCCATGGAAGGAATCGCAAGAGCGGGCTGTATCGTCTATACGACAGTGTCTTGGAGATGAGGTGGTGTATCACGTGATCGATGAGGAATCACCGACGAAGGTTTGGGAGATTTTGGAGGCTAGGTATTTGTCGAAATCTGTTTCGAACAAATTGCATCTTAAGCAACGGCTGTATGGGCTTAAGATGGTAGAGGGTTCTGACCTAGAATCTCATATACACACATTTAATCAAATCCTCAACAATTTGGTTAGGGTGGAGGTGAAGTTCGAGGATGAGGATAAGGCTTTGATGCTGTTGAATTCGTTGCCCAATTCTTCAACATACGAAAACCTTGTTACGACGTTGACGTGGGGGAAGGAGACTGTGGAATTGCAACTGGTCATGGAAGCTCTTCTAGCTTTTCATAAACGGAAGAAGTCCGTTGATGAACCGGCGGGTGAGGGGTTATTTGTGAAGGAAAATCAGGAACGTGGGAGATCTTAGTTTCGGGATAACTCGCAGAGGCAGAATTCTCGTTCTCAGTCAAGGAAGAAGTACAAGGGGAATTGTTTCAAGTGTGGGGAGAAGGGGCACAAGAGGCAGAATTGTCCGCAGAAGGGGAACGGTAAAGGCAAGGAAGGATCTTCAAAGTCAGTCAATGTGGTTGAAGATTGCTCGGAAGATGTGGATGGAGATATGCTCACGACTTCATCAGCTGTGGAGCACCCGACAGATTTTTGGATTCTGGATTCAGCATGTTCGTTTCATGTGACGGTGAATCGTGATTGGTTCGATACCTACAGTCGATTAATTACGGTATAGTTACTATGGGTAATGGTGCTACATGTAAAATTGCTGGCATAGGAACTATAAGAATTAAGATGTATGATGGTGTAGTTAGAACGTTATGTGATGTTAGACATGTTCCGGAGGTTTCTAAAAATCTGATTTCATTGGGTACCTTGGATGCTAACGGTATGTCCTATAAAGCACAAGGTGGAACATTGAAAGTAGTGAAGGGTACTATGGTTGTGATGAAAGGTGAGAAGGGCTCCAAGAACATTTACAGGTTGCTAGGGAGCACGGTTGTAGGTGGAGTCACATCTGTTGAGTCGGAAGTCGATACTGATGCCCTTCTATGGCATATGAGGCTTGGTCACATGGGTGAAAGGGGAATGCGGGAACTTCATAAACGTAAGTTGTTGAAGGGTGTGAAAACTTGTAAACTGGAGTTTTGAAAGTATTGTGTTCTTGGAAAGCAGAACAAGGTGCAATTCAAGACGGGTAAGCATACAACAAAGGGCATTCTTGATTACGTTCATTCAGATGTGTGGGGGCCGGTCGTAATGTAATCTAGAGGAGGACATTATTACTTCGTGACTTTCATTGATGATTTTTCGAAGAAGGTTTGGGTCTACTTCATGAGGCACAAGTCAGAGACTTTTGAGAAGTTCAAGGTGTGGAAAGTCAAGTGGAAAACCAAACGGGCGGAAAATCAAGTGTTTGAGGAGTGATAATGGGACAAGAGTACACAGATGGCGAGTTCAATAAGTTACTCAGAGAGCATGGGATCAAGAGGCACTACACGGTTCGCAAGACACCACAAAGAAATGGTGTGGCCGAGAGGATGAACAGAAATATTGCGGAAAGGGCTAGGTGTCTACGATTCAATGCGGGGTTGGCAAAGAACTTTGGGCCGATGCGGTGAGTATGGCATGTTTCTTGATTAACGCATCACCTAGAGTCTCTTTGGATAACAGTGCTCATGGAGGAGGTATGGACGGGTAATGAGGTAGACTTCACCGATATCCGGGTGTTTGGGTGTCCATCCTATGTGCATATTCCCGGTGAAGAGCGGTCGAAGCTTGACCCAAAGTCAAAACATTGTGTCTTTCTCTGCATATGAAACAGTGTGAAAGGATACAAGCTTTGGGATCCCAAGTCAAGCAAGGTGGTGATTAGTAGAGATGTAGTCTTTGATGAAAAGGCTATGTTGAAGTGTACTCATGAAGATAAGGAGAAGGTGCCGTAAAGCAAGGAGGGCGAGAAGCAAGTTATTGAGGTGGAGCTACGTGAGGATAATATCGATGCGGATCTCACTCTTCCTGTGAGTCGAGGAACCTACACAAGAAGTGGCTAGTACTTCTTGGGAGACCTAAGAGAGTAATCAAGCCACCTGGTCAGTATGGATTTGAAGACATGGCTTCATATGTTCTTGTTCTTATTAGTGGAGACCCGAGTACTTTTAAGGAGGCTATAAACAAATCTGGAAAAGGACAAGTGGGTAACTCAAGCTATGGCGGAGGAGATGGAGTCACCGTACAAGAATAATACATAGGATTTGGTGGAGCTTCCTAAAGGGAAGCGTGCTATTGGTTGCAAGTGGATCTTCAAGCGCAAGGAGGCAAGACGTAAAAGAGGGGGAAAAGTTCAAGGCTCGCCTGGTAGCAAAGGGGTATTCACAAATGAGAGGGGGTGGATTATAATGAGATTTTTTCGCCTGTTGTGAGACATACTTCCATTCGGATTGTGTTGGGTCTTGTAGCGCACTATGATTTGGTGTTGGAGCAGATGGATGTGAAAACTGCGTTTCTACACGGTGAGTTGGATGAGCAGATTTTCATGGAGCAACCACATGGGTTCACGGAGCCCGGCAGAGCGTTTGGTTTGTAGATTGAAGAAGTCACTTTATGGGCCGAAGCGCCTCCGAGGCAATGGTATACGAGATTTGACTCCTACATGGTACGTATTGGCTACAAGCGTTGTGAGTATGATTGCTGCGTTTATGTGAAGAGCCTTGATGATGGTTCTTGTATTTTTCTGTTACTGTATGTGGATGATATGCTTATCGCGGGTAGGAGTAAGAACGAGGTCAATCAATTGAAGGCCTTGTTGAGTAGAGAGTTTGACATGAAGGATTTGGGGGAAGCCAAGAAGATTCTTGGGATGGAGATTCGCCGAGACATGAAATCTAGGAGATTGTGGCCGTCTCAAGCCTGATATGTGGAGAAGGTGTTGGAGAGGTTCAATATGCGGGATGCAAACCCGCGAAGACACCATCGGCGAATCATTTTAGTTTATCTCGCCTCGATTCCCCGAGTTCGACCGAAGAAATTCAGAGGATGTCAAAGGTTCCTATGCAAGCGCAGTGGGATGTCTCATGTATGCTATAGTTTGCACGAGGCCGATTTGGCGCAAGCCATTAGTGTGGTTAGCAAGTATATGGCGAATCCGGCAAACAAAGATTGGGAAGCGCTTAAGTGGATTCTCAGATATTTGAAGGGCACTATGGATTATGGCATCATGTTTGGAGGTAAGAGTGAGGAGCTTTCTGTTGTGGGGTATGTTGATTCTGATTATGCGGGTGACTTGGATCGGAGGAGGTCGACTACGGGTTATGCGTTTACTCTTGGTGGTGGACCCATATGTTGGAGATCTATGATCCAATCTATCATTGCATTGTCTACAACGGAAGCGGAGTATATGGCAGCGGTTGAAGCTGCAAAGGAGGCCTTATGGCTTCGGGGTTTGGTCAACGAGTTGGGCATCGAGCAAGGTGGAGTGAAGTTGCTTTGTGACAGTCAAAGCGCGATATTTCTAGCAAAGAATCACATTTATCATCAACGGTCGAAGCACATTGATGTTCGGTTTCACAAGATTCGGGAGTTGATCGATATGGGTGAGGTGGTGCTAGAGAAGGTTCACACTACGGAGAATGCCGCGGATATGTTGACGAAGCCGGTTACTACTGACAAGTTCAAGCATTGCTTGGATTTGTTGCACATCTCGAGTTGTTAGAGATGGGGAGGTTCGAGCTGGTTCCTTGTATCTTCTGTTGGGTTGGGTGAATACTCGCCAAGGTGGAGATTGTAGGATTGTGGCTCGATTCTTCAAGGGAGGTTGAGGCGGGCGCCCCACACATGGTGAGGCGAATGCCTGGAACGCCGAAGCAAGAGGTGGTGAAGGCAGCTTTGAGGCGGGCGCACCAATCTTGGCATGGCGGACGCCTCGTTCACAGAAGGTTGGGCGTTGTTTGGCTTAGAGCCAGGCGGCCGCATCACTATGGTCGAGGCGGGCACACCACACGCCGAGGAGCAGTCTGGCATTGCACAAAGTCCAGGCGGGCGCCTGGTTCAGTTTGAGGCGTGCGCCTCAAGCTGGGGGGTTTTGGGCCGTGGGTTTCTGGGTTATTCCTTTCTCTATTAGGGCTAGGTTTGTAAACAACATAAATACTGTTTTGTAACCTATGTAAAAGAGAGACGAATATTGAAAAGTAATATACAGAAACGGAGGCTCTAAACCCCAAAATTAATCTCTTCTCTTTCTTCTTTGATTTCCTGATTAATTGCTTGTGTGTGTTCTTGAGTTTTGTGTTCTTGCTTCCGCTGCGATTGCACAACACAAGCTCATTTCTAAGACGGCCGAGGGGAAGACTAAGGAGGTCGGTGGCGCAGTTTTGATTTCGATTTGTAGAAATTTCTTTTGATTTGTTCATATTACTCCCTCTACATCTCTCTCTCGATTTGTTCATATTTCGATTTCGATTTTGATTTGTTCATTTTAACGTATTTTGTGTTTTATTTCGATTTGTACAAACTTTTGTTTGATTTGTGTTGGTTGTGGACGGTGGTGGAGCAAAGGGAACTTTTGAAAAATGCAAGGATTGATTTGAATATAAAAAAGTTTAGTGATTGTTTTGAGAATAAAAAACGTTAAGGGACTAATTTGAGAATAAAAAAGTTGAGGGATTGATTTGAGAATAAATATATATATATATTTTAAAATATATTAATATATATATATATATATATATATATATATATATATATATATATATTGAAGTATCCGTCGGTAATTTGATATATCAAAAATAAAAAATATTGAAAAAAGAAAATTTAAAAAAATTAATAAAATTGGGAAAATTTGGAATAAATTTTAGCGACGAAAATTTCCGTCGTTAAATCCGTCGTTATTAATGTCGCCAATACATTAATTTTGTCGTTCCTCTCCAACATTTAGCGACGGATTTTTGAGTTTTAGCGACAGAATGATCCGTCGATAATCCGTCACTAAATTGGTCCAAAAAATAAAATGACCATTTAAATAGCGATGGAATGATCCGTCGATAATCCGTCACTAAAATGGTCCAAAAAAATAAAATGACCATTTAAATAACGACGGAATAATCCGTCACGAAAATGGTCCAAAAAATAAAACGACCGTTTAAATAGCGACGAAATTTTCCATCGCTAATCCGTCGACATAATGCTTTAAATTGGTCGTTTATTTTACCAAATTATCGACGAATTTTAAAACATTAGCGACGGAAATTTCCGTCGCTAAATCTGATTGAGAACCGTCAGTAATCCGTCGAAAAATTTAGCGACGCACGTTTTAACATCGGATTTTTTACGTCTAAAATCCGTCACTAAATTGATTTAGTGACGGATTTTTGGCATTTAGTGACGGATTTTTCCGTCGGTAACTGCCGTTTTTCTTATAGTGCATCTCGATTGTCATATCGCGGGGAGCCTAGCCTTCCAGCCATGCATCGCCACATTTCATGTAGATTGTCTTTTTAGGATCACTCCGTGACCGATCGGTTTGACTCGGTGATTTTTTCTTGTTTTTGACCAAAATAATGCCATGTAAAATTGACAATAAAGAAGGACTCGGAATAGTCCATTCGGAATAGTCCTTTCGGAAAAGTCCCTTGGCCTTCGGAAAAAGAAAAAAGTCCCTACGGAATGTCCCTTTCGGAAGTCCCTTTAAAAAGAAAAAAAAATCCTTCAAAATAATCTTACATGGCTTTGTTTTACAAAAATCAGACTGATTACTTAGTCGTTAGGTTCTGATAAAGGCATTAGAAATCCCTCAAAACGGATTCTCCATTCCGACCAAAAAATTAGGTTTAATAAAAATCGACTTTCCGTGCGATTGTCTCGTGCGTGACTACCTGTCTCGCGCGAGATAATGCCCTTGTTTGCTATGTTTGAGCCTGAACCGTTTAAGCCTGCTTCCGACTCATTGGGGCTAGATTTGATCCTGACACCATCTTTGCGTCTCTTCTGTCAGTTATTTACTTTTACTTTTTCAAAAAGAAACGATTAGTAGTCTAGTTTAGTTTGGGTACTACTTGCCTAAAATCCTATTTTGTGGACAAGAGTATCAAGTTTGCTTTTCAATAATTGTTTAGTCAGTATCTTTTCTTTCAAAAAATTCTGATTTGCTTATTTGACAAGAAAACACCGTGAATGTCATAGAAACTTGCAACGAAAATGATTACTCCAAAGCATTTCGGTTTTCTGGAAACCTTCCTGTTTGGAGAATGATGCAAGCAAAAGGGTACTTTCCTGGTTTGGGACTCGGAAAACACTTGCAAAGGCTAACGGAACCACCACCGGTTCCCCCACCACACACGAAACATGGCCTAGGATACATCATTTCCATCCACGATGGAGATGACGAAGAAGAGTGGGACTTCACTCAAGTCAAGTGGGAAGGAACCGCGTACAAAGGCCACAATGATCCAAAGGTCAAAAAACTGCAACCTCGAGCCATATCGAAAGACACTCAATGGCTACTTCGTCCGAGAAGGGAAAAGCATCCCATACTTTATCTTTTTAGAACCATGGACTGACGATAAAGGAAAACGCCAACCGGGCTTCGAAATCTTCAGCGACTGCGACGCTTAACCAGAAGGAACAGAACCCGTTCCACTAATCCCTAAAGATTTGTGGGGCACGAAGGCAGAAATGACCAAAGAAATGGGACTTTGTGTTGGGAGAAGACATGCCGCGACGCTTTGAAGACCTCGGTTAGAAGACAAATGATCCATGCAATCTCCAAGGGGGACGCTCCAACTATTGATTACACAAAGTTAATACAGAAATGTGATGAGCCAATTCTAAACTGGCACGTCATCGGAGGACTAGTTGTTGACGAAGACTTCATGATCAAAGAGCTTGGTTGTACTCCCCATCCCCGTAGGAAGATAGGCCCTGTAACTTTCACTTTAGAATCAGGCTCCACCTCTGATGAACTCACTCAAGAGGAAATCGAGGCGGTGGCCGAACATGTATTCCCTTACTTCCTTAATGAAAACTTTGATATTTCCGAGTATCCTGAGATTGCTAACATCGTGAATGATGAATTAACTAATAATAATCAATATAACGAACAAGTTAATAATGAATCATACGATGAGATAGACCAAGAAAACGAACAAATTTTAAAAGAATTAGCAAAGCAAGTAGGTCGTTGTGGAAAGAATGGCCCCGTTGACAATGAGGAAATGCAAACGGTTAATCTCGGGACAACAGAAGACCCCAGAGAAACAAAGATCGGCAGCTTCTTCAATGGGGAAGACAGAGAAACCTTGACGCAGCTCCTCAGAGAATATGTCGACGTCTTCACTTGGTCATACAAAGATATGCCTGGGTTAAATCAATCGAATGTAGAACACAAAATACCGTTGCTACCCAACGCCAAGTTAGTCAAACAGAAACTGCGCAGAATCAAGCCGGAATGGTCAATGCAAGTGAAAGAAGAGACCATGAAACTCTTGAACGTAGGGTTTATCAAAGTGATCGAGTATCCAGAATGGCTAGCAAATACGATACAAGTAGCCAATTCGAACGGGAAAATACAAGTCTGTGTAGATTTTAGAGACTTGAACAAGGCATCCCCTAAAGATGACTTTCCACTACCAAACATAGACATGTTGGTCTATGCCACAGCAGCATACGAAGTCCGCTCATTAGTCGATGGCTTCGCAGGGTATAACCAAGTCCTCATGGCAGAGGAGGATCAACACAAAATGGCATTCACCACACCTTGGGGGACGTTCTGTTATACAGTCATGCCATTTGGTCTCATCAACGCTGGGGCTACTTACCAAAGGGCAGTCACGACACTATTCCATGACATGATCCATAAGGAAATAGAGGTATACGTGGACGACATGATTATCCACTCAAAAGGGACAGATGGTCAGCACTTCAGAGATCTCAGAAAATTCTTCAATCGACTGAGACAACCTAAGATGAGGCTCAACCCCGCAAAATGCTCATTCGAAGTGGTCAAAGGGAATGTCTTAGGGTACATGGTTACCGAGCGTGGCATAGAAGCAGACCCCGCCAAGATAAAGGCCATCATAGACATGCCCCCACCCAGAACACAGAAAGAAGTAAAGGGATTCATGGGCAGACTCCAATACATCAGTCGATTCATCAATCAACTGACTATAATGTGAGATCCTATCTTCATGCTACTTAAGAAAAACGCACCTCAAGAGTGGACCAAGGAATGTCAAGAAGCATTCGAGGAAGTTAAGCACTACTTAACTTCCCCACCCATCCTGGTTCCACCGCACAAGGAAAAGCCCTTAAAGCTATACCTCACGGTTACTGACAACGCGCTAGGGGCTATGCTCACTCAAGAACAGCCTGTTTGACACACAGAGAATGCAATCTACCTTTTCAGCCGCAGATTCCAAGGCAGCAAAATTAACTACTCTCCACTTGACAAATCTTGCGCTGCTCTTGTCTGGGTATCACAAAGACTAAAGCACTATATGGAAGCCTTCCCGGTTCGCCTTATCGCAAGAATGGATCCTTTGAAGTCATCCTAGACAAATCAAATTTGTCTTCGAGACTGGCTAAATGGTACTTCATGCTCGCGGGATATGATATCACTTACGTCACTCAGAAATCTGTCAGGGGCCATGTATTCGCAGATCAGTTGGCCGAATTTCCTTGCGACGAAGTGAAGGGGGAAGACCCGCGATTCTCTGATGAAGACATCATGAGTATAGAAGACGAAAATAAGTGGCAATTATTTTTCGATGGCACAGCCAACAAGAAAGGGTTCGGCATCGAAATGTTGTTAGTAGATCCCGACGACATCTATACTCCACTGGCAATACGTCTTGACTTTGACGCCACCAACAACACCGTAGAATATGAAGCTTGCATAGCGGGGCTTGAGGCATCCCTAGAGCTCAACGTGATTGAACTTGAGGTATTTGGGGACTCCCAGTTAATCATCAATCAAACACTGAAGAAGTGGAGGATCCAAGATCCAACCCTTTAAAGATACAATGCCCACCTCAAAGAGTTGGTGCAAAAATTTCAGGATATCTCGTTCCACTATCTTCCTAGAGACAAAAACCGGCTTGCTGACGTATTGGCTACACTTGCCTCCTTAGTTGAAATCCCTGCAGGAAAGGCAGTCAAACCCTTCAAAATAACCCGGCGCGCAACCCATGCCTACTGCGCCGTTATAGATCTCCATGACTGTAAAGACAAATGGTCGTCCGAATGTGCCACCGTTGAAGACTCTGAAAAGAAACCGTGGTACCATGATATTTGGCATTTCAACCTAGATGGAACCATTTCGCCTGAGACCGACCAGAAGACTCAGATCGCCCTTAAAGGCTGGCAGCTAACTACGTCATCATTGCTGGCCGTCTATTCAAAAAATACTCCCAAGGAAACCTCCTTTGTACCACCGAAGAAGAGGCCCAAGAAATAATGGACCATATTCATCAAGGTATATGTGGAACCCACATGAGGGGAAACATGCTCGCCAAAAAGATCATCAGACAAGGGTACTTTTGGCTAACCATGGAAGCCGACTGCACCAGAATGGTTAAGAAATGCCATAAGTGTCAGATACACGCCAACCTTCAGCACGCACCGCCTTCCTTACTATACCCCATGACGTCTCCTTGGCCATTCTCAATATGGGGCATAGATGTGATTGGAAATGTCACACCTACAGGAGCCAATGGACACTGCTTCGTCCTAGTAGCCATCGACTATTTCACTAAATGGATCGAGGCTGCCTCCTACAAAGTTTTGAATGCCAGAAAGGTAGCAGAATTCATCAAGCACAACATCATCTGTTGATACGGGGTCCCGCAAGAGATGATATCCGATAATGGCTTGTACTTCGAGAAAGAAACTGATCGCCTCCTAACAGAGTACAAGATCATAAGGCATAAATCATCTCCTTACAGGCCTCAGACGAATGGAGCAGTTGAAGCCGCAAACAAAACAATCGAAACCATCATCAGAAAAATGGCAATCACTGGGAAAGACTGGCCCGACAAGCTACCCTTCGCACTTTGGGGATATCGCACCTCAGTCTGAACAGCTACATGAGAGACTCCCTACGCCCTCACATTCGGAATGGAGGCTGTCTTGCTAATAGAATTGGAAATACCATCACTACGGGTTCTCCTAGAAAACCAAGTGAATGAAGTCGACTGGCTAGAAAACAGATACGAAGAGTTAGCCTTGCTAGATGAAAGGAGGCTGAAAGCAGCCAAGCACACTCAAGCTTACCAAAAAAGAATGGAAATAGCTTTCAACAAAAAGGTCAAGACAAGGAATATCAGAGTAGGCGACTTGGTTCTCCGTGAACATCGTCCTGGACTTTTCAACCCGCTAGGCAAGTGGGAACCAAGATGAATAGGACCCTACATCGTGAAGAAGATATTCTCTGGGGGAGCCCTTCAGCTAGTGGACTTAGACGGAGATCAGCTACCGAAGCCAGTCAACATGGACAAGCTCAAGAAATACTTCGCGTGACTTGGCCTCTTAAAAAGAAACAATGTTCGCTAGGTTGAAAATCCCGAAGGGGACGGCCTAGGCAAAAATTAGAGCTTGCACAAGAAAAGAAGCCCGCTAGATTGAAAACCCGAAGGGGCAGTCTAGGCAAAAGAAAGGGTGTGCAAAAAAAAAAGAGAAGGAGGCCTTGTCCCGCGCGAGACTACCCTTCGGCCTGAAGCCATAGTTTGTCATTTTTCTCTCAAAAATGAACTACGTTAGACCTGAGCCTCTTATTTAATTACTGTAAAGGAGGAACGTAGGCAGCCTTCGGGTTCGGTCTAATCAAATAAATAAATCAAATTTTTTCCTTTTATTAATCAAATGCATTTTATTAATGACAAAAGGGAAATCCTAACCACAACGACTAATTTACTAAGCTAACAATATTGAAAAAAAATAAATATAATAAAACTATTGATCTATCAAAGCAATCTCTTGGTACTCTTTAAGATCTAGCCTTTCATTGACTTGGTAGGCCGGCGGACATGATCACCACCGTCATCGCGATCTCTCTTGCGTTTTGGGCCCTTTGAAGCAGAACATCCCTCGAGCCGAGTGAAAACGGACTCCGAAAACCTCTTGAAGACATTGGGCCTATCTAAAGCTTGCATCTTTCCGGGCATACCCTTGCCTCGCCTCTCATACCAATCCCCATCAAGAAAATCCTGGGTTGGATCAGTCCGTACATTAGCAGGATCAGACTGAGCCTCACTCCTTCGCAAAATACTGCTAGCTATGAAGGAATCCCCTAACAGTGAAAGTCGTAGATCATCAATCTTCTCCACACTAGGGTGACCGGTATGAAGGAACCAATCCAAATACTTGTCAGATAAAAAGACGCTTGCATCAAAAGTCCGAAGGTTCGACCAGCGGTCCCGATTAGTTCCTTCACCCCATGCTTGAGCTAGCACCTTCGCAAACTCTACACCAATATAAGACACCTCACGAGAGGCCCCTTCGAAAAGATAAGTGTCCTGCTGCTGGCAAAACTGACGGAGCACCTGCTTGGGAAAATAAAAGGAGGAATCTCGCAAACCCGGGAGAACAACCCTGTCAAAACCCTTGATATTGGCAACATACTTGTTCAATCTCCAATAAGGCGGACACCAAATGATATCGATAGTCGCAGTCTTTGCAATCAGCTTGGCCCACTCATCCACCGAGAGATCCTTGATCAACAATTTCCTCATATGGTATGTGAATGGGGAATACTTCAACGGGGGACCTACCAACTTGAGGTATTCCCTAAGCGAAATAGTCAATAAAAGAGGACTCCCTTGATTCATGGCACCGGTCTTATGCAACTCATCAAGGCCATGCAGGGTTTCACCCAAGATTAGCGGAATGATGTTCCTAGAACGTTCCTAGCCTGTAAAACGATTTCCACCAATTGGGAGTCGACCAAGCCATCCCTGCACGTGAACAAAACATCTCCGAATAGAGAAAGGGCCAGAAAGTTCCGTTTGTAAACATGGAAGGCATCATCATCTGAATCTCCGCTGAAGAGCTCAGGAAAAGAAGAACAATCTACCCACCTGCGGTGAACCAGCTCATAGCAAGTATCAAGGGGAATCCCTAGCAATTCATTCAAAGCCTCTGAATGATTCCTATTGTACTTAGGAACAGCAATCTCACCAGTCAACGGCATATCCAAGATAATGGCGAATTCCTCAACAGTAGGCACCATCTCATTAAGAGAAAAATTAAAAAGATGAATAGAAGGATCCCAAAATCGAGCAGCACCCTGCAAAAGATTCCAATCCGCTTGGAGGTTCTTCAAGGTGAAAAGGATTCTGAATCCGAATTCTGCTATAAACTTATTGCGAGATCGATTGCGAAACGACCTCACGAAATCTCTTGATGCTTGTTTGAATGCTTTAACTACGTCAGACGGCAAAGAAAAATCATCAACAATCATGGACGTTGGGACGATCTCCTTGGAAGCCATGGATCACAGGGTTAGAAAAGAAGACAAGAATTTGACCCTAACAGAATATCTCTAGAGTTTGAAAGGCTGGGAAGAGTAATCTTGCCGGACTACGGGGTGTTAGGGAAAACTGACAGAATCCTGTTCGAAGAAGGAAAGGAATTTCGCCTGAGTAGCGTGTCTCGCGCGAGATGCCTTGTCCCGCGTGACACATCCCTTCGGCAAATTCAGTAGCAATCCTGCACAAACAAGCAATCTAGCCCCGACTTGACGAAGCAAGTCTCGAAAACCTGCACATACAGTTCCTAATATGCAGTATAGGCACCAAAACCAAGCTCAAAACTGTGACCCAAATGGTCATTTCCTTCCAATCACGGAAGTCGAGAAAGTTAAAAAATTAATTAACTAGACCTAGGACTAGGAATTAAAAAAACCTTGTTTTTTGTACTACCTATGTGCTAATAGTTACCAAAAAGAAAGAAAAAAATTTGTCTGGGCCCACACGGCCAATATTTACAAGTTCTCAAGAAATGGGGAGAAAAAGGGGATCACGCCATCAAATCGCCCGAGCTGCCGGCACCTCCGCCTTCATCACCATTGGGGCTGCCGTCCCTCCTCGATCGCTTGGCTCCATAAGTCGGGGTCACCGCAGAGGCTACCGTCGAAGCTGCCAAAGCCGCCTTCTGAAACAGCCGCTCAGACAGGTTCGACACCAAGAACATCAATCCCGCCATCCTGCTCGCCCCACAGTTGTAATCAGCCGTGGACATGGTAATCTGACAACAAAAAGGATTAGATTAAGTCAGACATATACACATATATGGACAAATACGAGAAATAGTATGAACAGAAACGTACCGAAGAAACATCGGATGGGAGGCGGTAACCCTCAGGAATATGGTTCGAGATCGGGATGTGGCCCACTATCGGCATGCTCCCCATCATATATGTATAACTCGAAGGACCACAATCTGGCGTAAAAGGCATAGGACCCGTATACTAGGAAGAAGAGCTGGGGGCTGACGAACCTGAGGCTGAGGTAGAGGTGGAAGCCCGAGCAAATGACCGCCTAGCACCTACCAAGAGGGGACCCATCAGTCGAGGCAAGAACTCCGCATATGAAGCTCCTCGGACAATGCAATCCTTCGCCACACAACCCTCCACAAGATCGGCATAATCATCATCAGGAATGAAGTGGGTAGGGTACATCGCCCTCGGCGGATCCGCTGGCACCATATATGGCAGTGAACCCCGGTCATGCTGAGGGAAGACTCGCTCGCCCAGATACATGGTATCCCCCTCCAGAGATACCAAAATCCTCTGCATCGCAATAGCATCCCAAGCACGGTGAACCTCTCATTCCACCAAGGTCCACAGATAAAGGCCCAGCCTCTCAAACTCAAAGGCATCCAGCATGGCCCGCGCCTCCGCGACGGTCAGGGTCCAGTCCTGGTCTCCCTCCTCCTCATCAACAATCCGATTGGGGTGGCTCCACCTCCTGATATCCGGAAACAGAGGATCCCGGCTGTCTAGCTCAAACTTGTACAGTCCAAAGACGACATATCCCCATATCTGTACAAGAAAACAGAACAGATTCAGTACAAAACACAGACGAGAGGTACAGATAAAAGACAGACAGAATCAAAAGCATACCTCCCAAGCATAAGAATACCCCGACAGAGTATCCTTGGTGTGCCTACACGCCTCATCCATGGCATGATAACAGAAGGCCAGCCCAGCTGAGCACCAATCATATGTCCCCACATCATCCAAATCAACCAGCAAACCCAAGAGTGTAAGGCAAGCCGTAGAAGAATGGTTGGCAAAGATAGTCTCTGACAGAATATACCAGAGAGCACCTCTCACCAACCGGTCTGTATCCGTATTTGGCTTAATCGCATAAGCATCAAGCTGAGCCCGGAGAGGTGATAACTTAGCAGAAAACCCCTTAACCTTGTTAGGGGCAAAACCAATCAGTTGTCTCCATACGGCTGGACTCGCAGGCTTGTAACCCGCAGTCTTCAGGAGGGTGACACCGGTGAACTCCAACCTCGTGATAGCCAGAAAGTCTGTCGGGGTCATAGTGGCTTCCCCGAAGCGAAGATGTACTATGTGGGTAGTGTCCCACCATCTCTCTCTGATTGCTTGAAGGACCTGGGGAGTTCGCCTCATCCCCTGGATGTTGTCAACGAATTTCAGAAGCCCCGTTTGAGCCATCCTAGCTCGAACGCCATTTAAGCCCTTGATTTTGTCCCATAAAGCCTTGGCAAGCTTTGAACTCCCACGGCAATTCTTGGTTGGCCTGTACGACTGCAAAACAGAGGAAAAGTAAAGGGGCAACGTTAGAAATCATCTCATGGCAAAAATTCAGAAAAAATAGAAGAAAATTCTCATTGAGGCATTTCATCGAATACTTGGCCTGCGCACAAGAAAAGCATGCCCAAAGATGCATTCGACTACCCGAATCAACCCCTCCTACAATCCATGATATGTAGGGGACTCATACGCACATAATGCAACGTCAAGCAACCAACAAATTCAACGAAAACAAGGCATGCATCAAGATAGAACCAAGTTCTAGACAAAAGAGAAAAAACTGCCAATTTGATGAAATTGGGATTCAAAAAATGGATTCAAATGCAATGCAATGCATGAAGCAAGAATTGATAGAGAAGCTCTTACCAAACCTTCACAAACGGCATGAGAAATGTGCATATCTCTATCAAAAGTGAGGTCGTCGCGGGGGTAATCCTTGCCAAGCAAATAACCCCCAAAAGTCGGATTTTCCTCTCTTGTGCCATTGATATTGGAAGGAGAAGGGATTGAAGGTTGATTGAAAAGGGAAATCAACAAAGCAAAGCACCAAGAAATCTCGAAAAAAATCGCCTTGGCTCGAGCTGGGAAAGAAGATTTGAAAAAGAGTATTTTCCAAAATAAACAAAAGCTGCTGTTATATTGCCCCGACAGTAGATGTATCGCACGATACAAGCTATCTCGCGCGAGATAAACCTTCTAAAAATGTACGAAATTGTCCTCGACAATAAGCGTCTACGCAATGTCAAAATTCAAAGTTTTGACACATTTACCCTTGGAAGTGATACACTAGCAAGGAAACGTGGAAAATCAGCACCGCAAGTCACAAAACGAGCCGAACGTGACACCTGGACAATCACCCAATACGGAACCAGTCACCCAAAAATGATTGATCCAGAGATCAACTCATTCCACACGATTCAACGCCCAGACAGGTGGATCATCAAAACCAAAAGCCCGATTCAACGCCCAGACAGGTGGATCATCAAATCAAAAGTCCGATTCAACGCCCAGATAGGTGAATCGTTAAAATAAAAGCTCGATTCAACACCCAGACAGGTGGATCGTCATCAAAAAAATCCCGGTTCAATGCCCAGACAGGTGAACCGTCATCACAAAAGCACGATTCAACGCCCAAACAGGTGAATCGTCATCCTCAACAAAAAGCCCGATTCGGAGCCCAGACAGGCGAATCGTCACAAAACCGACGGTATTCAAAGGACCAGATTGGTAAGCCTTTGTTTTCTAACACATTTCCCCACAGGTTTGGAGCCCAGACAGGCGAATCTTCAGACGGACAGGTATATTCAGAATTGGGTCTTGATTTGATTCCTCAGTATGAATTTACCTTTTAAAAAAAAACAAAATCTCCTCGATTTTCAAAATGATTTTCAAAATACCTAAAGCAGTCTTTTAGTGTTTTGGAGTCGAGCTACGTTATGGTCTGATTCTCTGATAAAAGGAAGCCGTGCGGCCCGACCATCCCGATGTTCAGAATGATGTCTTTTCTATCGTCGACATGACTTCTTCCATAAGACTTGTCGATGAGGGGCTCTGTAGACACCCCATTCTGAACCCATCGGAGCACATTTATACCGCTCTAAGTCTCGCCTTGAGTCAAGAAGTAGAAATCCACCATTTCGTCATGTTTCGTTAAGTTTTGACTAACGACCGTTAGTTTGGGACTAAACTGCATACAAAATAATGAGGGAAGGACAGAATTGTCCACTGACTGCCTTATCTCGTGCGGAATAGCGTGTCTTGCATGAGATAAAGGAGTTCTGCAGACCTGCAGATAACAGTTTCCTCGTCGATTTCAACCTCTTTCGGGATAAAACTTTATCCATCCGGCCAGCCAATGAAGTTTGGATTCTGGAACCTTCCTAAGGTGTTTGATCTCATCTTCAACACCTCTCCAACACCTATAAATACCTGAAGACTTTCAGTATTTTGGATCCCAGACTTTTCAAGTCAAAACCCCCACATTTACTGGTTTCTCTCCCTGAAAGATTCCTGTAAATCACCCCTAAAATACCTAAAGTTTGTTTGTTAACCTTGTTGATAAACAAACATCGAAGCTCGAATCAAGGACTGAGGCAAAGCTCTGTCCGAGTCAAGGTTCAACTCTAAACTTGAGTCGAAACTTTGTCCGAATTACTTCACGCAAGGTAATCCTCCTTTCCCTTTCTAATTGATTGTTAGAGTGGTATAAATACAGTGAATCTAGGATCAGCCTAGAGCCTCCCCAAATCATGGGAATGGTCTCGAAGCAATCGATCCTATATTCCGTTTAACCTTGTTAAATGGATCTTTATTTTATTTATTATTTAAAATATCTCTTTTCAATAAAAACCTTCCTTTTTTCTAGCAAGACCGATCTTCGGATTGGGTGGAATGGGTGTTCCTTGACCTTCCCATTCCATAACCTAAGTCCCGAACCCAAAATCTATTTTCAAATGGTTTTTCTATATTTTCAAACGAATAATATAGGTGGCGATTCAAAGAGATGTTAAAAATTCACGCATCGCTATAGATAGAGGAATGGAAATGGGAAGGCATTGTGATAGATTTTGTGACGGGACTACATCCGACATCGAAGAAGATGGATGCGTTTGGGTAATAGTGTATAGATTGATCAAGTCGGTTCATTTCTACCTAGATTAATGAAGTATTGGATGGGGAAGTTAGTATAATTGTATAGGCAAGAGATTTGGTCGATTTCACGAAGTACCAATCAACATTATATCAGATTGGGATCCGAGATTCACATCGTGATTTTAGAAGACCTAGTACGAGGCTTTGGGTTCCAAGATGAGCTTCAGTTCTGCTTTTCATTCTCAGATAGATAGGCAGACGGAGAGAACTATCCCGATTCTGGAGGATATGTCGCGTGTATATATGATGGATTTTCATTCATTTTGAGAAGTTTAGTTAACCTTGGTTGAGTTTCGTATCACAACATTTATCAGTCCAGTATTGAATTGGCACCGTATGAAATATTGTATGAGAGAAAGTATCTTTATGATCCTTCCCTTGTATGGAGTTCTTCAACCGAGGATATTCAGGCTGATTTATGTGGAAGAACAGTTAAGAGTTATTAGAATCACAAGTCCGAGAATTGAAAACCTAGAGTATTCGGGTTGTGAAAATTTAGTGGAAAAAAAATCATATCATTGAGAAAGCCACTTGGGTTAGGGAATCCGAGAGGCGTGAGAAATATATGTGATTATTTGAGCGTTCAGGTAATTCAATTCCAAATTCGGGATGAATTTTCTTTAAGGGGGAGTGAGTGTCACAACCCTAAACCTAGGCACTATTTTGGTCACGTGTTAAGCACGTGAGGGTGGGGTGCATTGCATCTCATGTTGGGCATTATATGGTTATTGGATTGGTTATAGGTTTATTTTGGATATTTTACTAAATTACGTGATTTTAGATGTTAATTAATCAATATTAATTATTTAATGTCGAAATGGAATAAATAAGAATTCTGTAGTTGATATTTTAATTGTTGAAATTTAAATAAAAGTTTATAAAAAGTTGAGGTGCTAATGTGCTAAAGTGAAATTTAAGGTAGTTAAGTGTAATAACTAAAATCTTGGAGGAGCTAAAATGTAACTTTGGGTTATATATATCCTAGGTAATTCGGACAGTTTCCAGAGCAAGCCAGAAAATTTCTTTCCTCTGTCGTTCTTTCTTATTTAAATATTATGATTTTATTTCATTCAAAAATTCCCCATAAATTTAATACCAATCCGTTTTTTAATTCGACTGCGTCAAAATGATCAGGGAGCTGCGTAGATCGTTCCTAGCCGATTAGAATTTTTCTTATTTTCGAAATATTTTGGTAAGTTATTATGATTTCCTTCAATAATTGTTCATACTATGTTTAAAGATGATATTATGATGATATAAATGATCTCTGGTATTTTTGGCAATTTATTTGGCCTTGGAAATGAATGAATATTTAGGTTGGAATGAGTAGGAAAAAGGGTTGGTAAAAATGTTTGGTTTAATTGAAAAGGATGTTATCCTCATGTACATGGCTGGGAGTGAGGAATTTATGGGGTTGGGAAAGGATGGAAATTGGTATGGAAATAGGTTAATGCTGAGTTTGGACAGGTTATATTGAAGGTAGCTTAGTAGGAGGAAACAAAATGGGTATTTCTTTACTTGGTTGCTGAGATTTACACTTCAGTACGACTCGTGCCCTGGAGCACGAGTCGTTCCCATGCCTTTGCACTCGTGATCCCTAGTCGTGATCAATAAGGTAGTCGTGCTGGGGTTGGGCACGAGTAGTGCCATGGGGCACGAGTCGTGCCCAGTGCAGTTGCAGGGTATCATTTTCCAACCTATTAAACCCTAATCTACTTAATGTATTTGTAACTCCTCTTTGACTATAATTCTAGTACAACATTAGTACTTTACAATGGAGTCTTAAATAGCCCAAAAGGATAAAGGGAAAGTCTTTAAATATAGTCCTGAAAATGTTTGAAAGTCATTTGGGAATCTTAACCAGAGTTGTTAAAACTTGGTAATTTAATCTGGAACCTTTATAGAAGGTGTTCAATGTTATGTTATGAATACGTAGGGCTACTTATATTACATTGTACCCTACGTGGTTACCTATTCATGGTTATTGGTTCATATAATGCGTGAAATACATGTTGCACAACTTCATTTGGTTTGAACATGAGTACTAATACCATGTTATTAGATTGTTATTGTTCAATAGTGTTTAAATGTAAGTGCACTATTGTGATAGTTTAACATGAGTAATATTACCATGTTATGTATTAATATTCCAAGTGTGGATTTATTTTCAAGTATCTATTATGTGCTTGAATGTGTTTATATCAGCTAATCAATGGGGGTATAATGGAATACGATCAATTATGAGAAAATTTTCCATAAGGTGATCAGATTACATTATACTTGTGACTATCCCCCTCTGTGGCCACAAACTGGGGTTACGTGCTTCTGTATCGAGCCAAAAGCCTTACAGATAGCTACGGTTCTTATATGTTTCTCTGCGTTAGGAGTCTTATAAGAAGTGAATATGCCTAAGTAGTTCACAAATGAGTGGAGTTTTACTCCCGACGTTGTACGACTTATTGTTCAGACGGGAAAGATAAAATGAGGTAACGTAATGTGTTTACCGCTTTACCAATGTGATTATGAGCAACCTGTTTATGTGTTGCATCTTGTGTAGCATATTGTTGCATCCATAATAACTTATTGAGATTTATTCTCACCCCTTCTCCCTTTACTGTTTTAGATTTCGCTGAGACAAGTGGACCAAACTGTTAAGGCCGGGAAGGAGTTTGGACAGAGTTCTTTTGGGTTGTCAGGGTATGTATGGGATTTGGGATTTGGGATTTGGGAGTAGTTGAGGATGTTATTATTTTGGGGAGGTTGTATATGGAACTTTTACAAAATATTTTCAGTTGTGTTATGTTGTAACTCAATCTGAGTTGTTTTCTTTTCAAAGTGGCTTTTGGAAGCCTTTATATTTTTAGTTAGTTGTAACTAAAATAGGTTACGTGTTTTCAAAGACGGTTTAGATATCACCTCCAAGTGGAGATGTTAATGTTGGTTTGTTAAAGGTTGTGATACTTTCAAGTTAATTAAACAAAAATTTATATTTTTTAATTGGAGGTGGTTCGGGACCCTCCAACTTGGGGCACGAGTCTAAAGGTCCCGGGTTGGGGATGCCCCACATAGTGCCCTAGGCATTTAGTTATGTTTGACTTATAACTTAAACCGCTATGTAATCGTCTTTATTATTTATTATAGAGATAGTTTATTTTTTTCATTATATGTTTACATGTTTATTATATTGAACTGCGTCCCTAGTTATTGTGAATAACTAGTATAAGTTGGGCACATGGGGATTTGGCCTGCTGGCTTGAGCTCATGGCTTCCAACCTGGAGGTCATGAGTTCGATCCCCCCAGAAGTTAGAGGGAAGACTTTCTCTCCCTAGGATTTATATCCTAGGCACTTCTGTGCGTGCACGTGTGTGTGTGTGTGTGTGAGTAGTGGAAAAAAATAAAAAAAACTAGTATAAATTGGTAGTGGATAATCATGGAGATGATTATATGCATGTGATGCACATTACACTTATGGATACTTGCTAGAGAACAAGTATTTGACATGACATACCGATGAGATTTATGACATGATCAATAGTCATATGTGTCATGATTAAATCTCATGATAGTAGTGTCATTTAATCCTTTGTACCTGAGGTTATCATCGTCTTTCACATGATGAACGTTGTGTTTGATATAGTCTAACACTATCTTTAATCGGATAGCAATAAGGGCTATGTTAGTACGATTGAATTCTTGTAGGAAAGAATGATAAGTCAAGACGGGATTTGTCTCTCTCTGTTTGAGAGAGATGTTTGCTTGGGCCCTCGATGAATGATGTTGATGAAATGTGTGGCCACACTCAAGTAATTTGATAGAGATCAAATGCATTTGGATTATCAACATATTCGAAATCGAGAAAGCATTGAACATGTGAGTTGACATGGACCATGACTCATGTTCAATTTGACATCGTGGACAAAGGGATTATGACATTTGATCTATCGAGGAATCAAGCTTTGATGTTATATTAATTGGGTGGATATAATGGTTTGCTAGAAACCACTTATGTCTTGTGAGGTCGATGTTTCGACTCACTACCAACATAATATAATTTCTATTGGGTCACACACAAAGAACGAATTTGATTCTGGCTAAAAATCTTGGAAATTGGGGAAAGGCACGACTCGTGCCCTTGGTCATGAGTCGTGACATTGAGCAGTACGACTGTGTTTTGGCCATCAAGGATTGACTTGTTGACATTTTGACTTTTGGGACTAGGCATGACTCGTGCCCTTGGGCACGAGTCGTTCCCTAAATCAGCATGAGTGCATATTTTGTCACGAGTCGTGGTACGACTTAAAATTGGCTTGAGGCATTCGTGATTACCTGGAAAGACTCCTGGCACGAGTCATGACCAGGAGCACGAGTCGTGCCCTGAGCGAATTTTAGCCCGTACGCGTTTCCTTGGCCGAATTGGTTTTGTGTTGGTCAAGGATTGTTACTTAATTAGTAGGGATTTTATACCTAGTATAAATATAATCTTTTGAGCAGCCAAAAATACATCTAAGCCTAGGGTTTATGAAACTTTAGAATTTTGATATTGATTAAGAATCATAATATCAAAAGCCCCAAAATCAATTCCATTGTTTTTGTCATTGATTATTGAAAGGAGTTTCAATAATCAGAAGGATCATCTAGCAATCCAACAAGAAGAGTTCTTGGTTCGTTCGCGTGTGGATCACCATTAGAGGGAGGTTGCTTTATCTCCTAAAGCTTGAAGATCTTTGTTGATTGATTCATCACCAAGGTTGAACAAGGAAGATAGAAGATTCGACAACAAAATTCTAAGCTTGAATTTTGAGATCCGTTTTGAACAAACAAATCGCATTAAGGTATGTAAATTATATTTCATGTTTCTATTCTCTTCATACTAGACGGATTTATGGGCTAGGGTTTTGTTGTTTTATAAATATTTCTGCTGCGTTTAAAGTACAAAACCCAACAGTGGTATCAGAGCCGTGTCTTGCTATGATTAGGATTGAAATTGGCATGCTAGATTTAATTTGATTAATTGCTATCCATGCTATATGAAATAGATCTAGATTTTATGTGTTTTGTTTTTGTTAAAAACAAATATATGAGATATGCCATGGTCATGATTTATGATGGATTAACATGATTAGTTTATCACATAGGTTATTGATCTGTTTAATTTGATTAAAGTAGATTGGTAAATTTTCAAAATTGGATCAAAGTGTTTGTATGAAATTTTGTGAAGCCCTATGTTCATGATTATGTACACATAAGATTTATGTTACAACCATGCGATGTTTGTTATTATGTGTAAAATCTTCTAAATATTTAAGTCTTATGCCATTCCTTGATTAGAACACTTGTGGAATTTTAGGGTATTTTGATGTAGTTTTGACTTAGTTGGGTGCATCATTATATCTTAATTTGTGATCAAGATGAGATAATGGTTGATGTAGTTTTGACTCATTAGGTGCATCGTTCCATGTCTCATGCGTTTGAAAGAGGTTTTGACTTAATTGGTGCTTTCAAATGAGATTTGACCCAAGGCATATATGAGATTTAAAACATGTTTTTGACATATGATGTCTAAGGAAATCTCATAAAAGATATAAGAGTCATATATGATATGATTGATGATTCTAATGATGTGACATGCCTTATGATTGCCACCATGTCTAAGGCCCTTCATGTTGGTGTAATGCCCTAGGCTTTAGTTATGTTTAACTGAAAACCGTTATGTATCATCTTTATCGTTTATGTTTATTATTTGATTATTATATAGTTTGCATATTTATTGTAATAATCTCCGTCCCTAATTATTAAGAGAATAATTAGTATAATTGTCAATGGATAATCATATGATGATTATATGCATAGAGATGCACATTGAAATTATGGGTACTTGTTAGAGAACAAGTGACTGGACTTGACCCGTATGAGATTTATGTCATGGTCAAATGTCATAATTAAATCTCATATGGTCACTTCATTTAGTCCCTAGACCTGAGATTATCATGACCTTACATATGATGAAAGTTATGTTTGATTTTAGTCAAACGGTATCTTAACACGATATCTATAAAGGCTATCTTTGGCATGATCAGATTCATGATGGGAAGGATGATAAGTCAAGATGGAATTTGTCCCTCGGAAGAGAGATGTTTTGCTTGGGCCCCTCGATGAGTGATAATGATGAAAGCGTGTGGCCACACCCCAATATGATTGGACTATCATTATACTCAAAGATCGAGAAAGCATTGAACAAATACAAGTTGACGTGGACCATGACTTGTGTTCAATATAACATCGTGAGACAAAGGCAAAAATGGAAGTGTACCATTGGAAACGTGAACTCTTACGTTGTGTTATTTGGGTAGACATAATGGCTTGCTAGAGTCCGCTTATGTCTTATGAGGGTCGATATGATCGGACTCATTGCCAACATAATACAATGCTATTGGGTCACACACAAATAGAATGAATTGGTTGAACAAAAGGAAGAATGATTGAAAGTTTCTGTAAACTGGCTAAGTATGTCACGCGACATAACTAGCCACTGGCTAAATATGTCACGCGACATAACTAGCCACCAGACGCGGATTGACGGCTGGTCTCCTAATTCGATTAGGAAACATATTAATGCTAATGTAGTATAAATATGAGAGGTCTGTCAACCCTAATGGTCTAGCCGAATTTTTCAATAGAAATTCACAATCAAAAGTCCTCTCAATATTCTTCCATAAGTTTTAGGAATCTAGCAATTCCCAACCCGAGAATCGTTCTCGACATTCATATTTGTGTGGATTACCAAAAGAGGGTCTTAATTTTGTTCAAACAAATCAAAGACCTAGAGTTCAAATCTGAAGATCCAAAGGAGTTGAAGATTCGAAGATTTGAAGATCAAAAGTTTGTGATTACGAATCACATAATTATCCGTTCGATAGCTCAAGACCGGAAAGCAATTTAGGTTGGTAAATTCTATCTCATAGCAATTCAATTTAATTGTATAAAACGGATCTTAGGGCTTGGGTTTTGTGTTAATTTGATGCTTAATTCTGCTGCGCATGGATCCATAAAACCCAACAGTGGTATCAGAGCCCCGTTCGTATGATTAAGTTTGAATTAACATGCTAGATTTAAGATATAAATTGTTTATATGCTTATTGCATGTTTTTGTATGCGATAAAATTTTGATTGTTTATGTGAAACAATGTGAAAATCGTTTTCGAATTATGATGAATTAAATCTGTAAAAGGGTTGTTTTATATGATTTAATTGTCATGTGATCTGAATTACATGAATCCGGAGATCCTGCGAACTGGCTGCTTAGGTCGCGCGACATAGTAGGCCACATGTGGAAATCTGGTAATCTGGCTAGTTATGTCACGCGACATACTTAGCCACTGGCTAGTTATGTCACGCGACATAATAAGCCAAATCTGGGAAGAATCAGTTTGTTTAATTTTTCTGCTATTCTGTGATTGTGTTTACAATATGATATGTTTATATGATAATCTGGATGCTATAAATTTCTGGAAAAAAAATTTATAGGACCATGCTAGATTAATTCATTGTTTATGATGCATGCTTAATTAATTCAAATATGTTTTTATTAATTGTTGCGATGCATGAATTAATTGTTCTTAAGTGTTAAGAATTTTATTAGATGTTTAGTTGAAACATTGATTCATAGTTTCCTAATATGTTTAGATTTAGACATTGTAAATTTTGGATTTTATGATTGTTTATGGAAACAAGTCATAATTACGCGAAATTTAAAAGGA
This sequence comes from Adenophora triphylla var. japonica, assembly GCA_022495995.1. Classification (NCBI taxonomy): domain Eukaryota; kingdom Viridiplantae; phylum Streptophyta; class Magnoliopsida; order Asterales; family Campanulaceae; genus Adenophora; species Adenophora triphylla. Next base: position 38,566 of record JAFEMH010000307.1, on the reverse strand, counting down.
AACTTATTATTTATAAAAGGTAGTGATTATGTTGTCAAATCAGAGCTGATTTCTAATTGTGCATCTCTAGGAGAGTTCTGTCTAAGGAAGAGTTGGTATTTAAGTAGTCCTTGTGGCTCACCTATCTTCCTGGGAACTTACCTGGTGCATGATTGTGACTATCTTTGCTGATATGCTTATAATCTACCTTAAAGAACCTTCATTTAACTTTTAAGTTCTTTATGCCAATCTATGATTAAAACACTTGAGACCACTCGGATAGTTTTGGGTGGGCTTGCCATAGCAAGGTGCTTTGATTCTATTCCGTTTGCGAGCAAGATGAGGAAATGGTGGTTCCTATACGTTTAAAATGGATGAACTTAATTGGGTTATCAAAATGGTTTTGGACCCAAGGCATAAGATGAGATTAAAATATGCTTGGACATATGATGTCTTAAATAAATCTCATAAAAGATCCTAAGAGTCATATATGATATGATTGATGTTTTCTACCTAATTAGTTTAATCTTGAGCGGTGCGCCATAGCGTACTTGAGATTAAATTAAAGTTGGATCTTAGCCCTAAGAGTCATATACGATATGATTGATGTTTTCTACCTAATTAGTTTAATCTTAAGCGGTGCGCCATAGCGTACTTGAGATTAAATTAAAGTTGGATCTTAGCCCATTAAATGCATATTATGCTTATTTGCATTGGAAGGTGTATGATTTAGTGGGAGTATTTGTAAAATACATTATTTGCTCTTAAATGATAAATGTGTTGATATTGATATGTGTTCATATAATTTGTTGTAGAAATAGCATTACATAATGATAATTGCGATTCATCCTTATGAAGGACAAAGTTCGAAAGGAACAATACATAATGTGTACGTTCTTGACGAATCCGTTCCTACTGAACCCATTGCAAATGTTGCAAAGGGCAAATAAGGAAGCAACATTAGAAGCATAGTGATGATTCTGACAATATTGCTTGCCTTGTATTTGCCACCATGTTTAAAGGCTCTTATGAAGAACCTTGAGCACATGATAACTATTCTTTTGTTCTAGCACACCGCATAAAGGAAATGTTCCAAATGCGAACTAGGCAAAAGATATATGTTGTGGTGAAGGCTCTCAATTCATATGATGAAAGAAGGAGCAATCCGCAAATTGTGTTAATGGTTGACACAATAAAAGGGTTCATAAAGGAAGGAAAAGAAGGTAAAGCAAAAGTTGCTAAACCTAGGACAAATGTTGTCAAAGCCGAAGAGGCTAAACCCAAAGTGTCTCAAAAGGATGCATTTTGCTATCATTGCAATAAGATTGTCATTGGAAGCAAAGTTGCAAGGCTTATTAGGAAGGCCTAAAATGTGAAGAAGGGCAATATGATTGCTACTACTTCAAGTATCTATATGATAGATATTTTCTTTTCGACTTCTTGTTCTTGGGTATATGATACCAGATTGGATCCCACATTTGTTTAAATGTGCAAGGAACAAAGAATAGAAAGCTACTCAAAGAAGGTAAATTAAACCTATGCATAAGAATGGAGCAAGGGTTGCTACATTAGCCATAGGGACTTATGAAGTTACTTTACCTTGTGAAGTAGTACTTGTTTTGAACAAGTATGACTACGTTCTGGATTTGAGTAGGAGTATTATTTTCGTTTCTTAAATGGATGATAAAGGATATAATTTTCTTATTTTCAATAAGAAGTTTTATATTTATTTAATAATATGCCTTATTGTATTGTATATGTCATTGAATGGTCTTCATATCCTTGAAGATGAGAAACAAAATAATGTTGAAGATATCTATAATATAAATGGGAAATCTAAACCGAACAATATGAACAAAGCGTTCATATGGCATTGCCGGCTTGGTCAAATAAATAAGAAACATATATCTAAACTCCATTAACATGGACTTTTAGACTCATATGACCATGAATCATTTGAGGAATGTGGATCTTATTTATTGGGATTATCGACCAGACCACCCTACACTAAGAGTAGTGGGAGGGCTAGTGACTTATTGGTCATTATACATGAGATGTATGTGGACTGTTAAGTAGCATTGCTAGGGGAAGACTTCGGTATTTCATCATATTTCACTAAAGACTTATCTAGATATGACTATGTCTATCTGATGAAGTCCAAAGGTGAATCGTTTGAGATGTTTCGAACATTTCAAGATGAAGTGCAAAACAAACTTGGCAAAACTATTAAGTACTTCGATTAGATCGAGGTGGTGAATATTTGAGCCAAGAGTTTGACAATCATCTCAAAACTATGAAATCGTTTCAAAGTTGACTCCACCCGGAACATCACATTGTATGGTGTGTCTATAGGAGGAAGTGAACCTTGTAGGACATGGTTCATTCGATGATGTGTCAAGTTGACTTTCCTAATTCCTTTTGAGGATATGCATTAGAAATAATGCGGTTACACTGAATTGAGTCCTTACTAAATCGGTTCCTAAGGCCCCACATGAGATGTGGCATGGAAGAAAACTTAGTTTGTCTTTCATGAAGATTTGGGGTTGCGAGTCTTATGTAAAGAGACTTGTCTCTTATAAGTTAGCACCAAATTTGACAAAGGTTATTTTCGGAAATTAATCTTACAACCGCAAAGAGAACAAAATGTTTGTTGCTCTATACGATTCGTTTCTTGAGAAATAGTTTTTCAATAAAGAATCTAGTGGGAGTAAAATTAATCTTGAAGAAAGTTCAAGAACCTGAAAATGACATGGATCCAAGAGTAGAGACGGAACCAAGTTCACAAAGGAGCTGTGGAACCGGTTCAAGATGCACAAGTCCATCGTAGACTTGATAGGTCACGATCCGAACTCAAGGAATATTGATTTCTCGTTGCGGAAAGTGATGAAGTGGAAGTCATTAAGAATGACGATCCTACTTGCTATCAAGAAGCGATGTCCTCTCCTAATTTGGATAAATGGTTAGGAACCATGGAATCCGAATTACAATCCATGTTTGACAATCAAGTTTGGAACTTGATTGGGCTACCTGAAGGTGTAAAAACTAAAGGGTACAAGTAGGTCTTCAAGACCGACATGGATGGGAAGATGTATATTTTCATGACTAAGGATTGTAACAAAGGGATTTAGGTAAATTCATAGTATCAACTATGATAGAACCCTTTTTCGCCAGTTACAATGCCAATGTCTATTAGAATTTCAATTGCCATCATCACATATTGTGACTATGTGATATGACAAATGGATGTCAAACGACTTTCTTTAAATGGAAAGATTATTAAGGATGTGTATAGTACACAACCCGAATAGTTTGATGATCCAAGAAACTCTAATAGAGTATGCATGTTGCAAAGATCCATGAGATGGGTTGAAGCAAGCTTAAAGGAATTGGAATCTTCATTTTGATGAATTGGTCAAAGAGTTTGACTTTATCAAGAACGAAGATGAACCTTGTGTATGCATGAAATTCAGTGGGAGCATGGTATTATTTCTATTGTTTATTACAATGATATCTTACTCATTGGAAAAACAAGTTCCGACACTTAAGACTGTTAAGTCTTGGTCAAGGAAAGGTTTCTCAATGAAAGATATGGGTGAAGCCGCTTACATCCTTGGCATCAAGATCTATAGAAATGGATCTAGAAGGATAAATTGGTTTGAGTCAAAGTGTTCACATTGACAAGATTCTTAGAAGAGTCTAAGAAGAGTAGCTTGTCAATGGGTCATAGTATTTCTCTTAGCAATATTCATTGTCTTATGACAACTGATGAGCAAAAGGGAATGAATGAAGTTCCATATCTTTGCGGCACTTGGATGCGTCATGTATGCCATGATTTGTACTAGACTCGACGTCTCGTATGCTATAAGCATGATGAGTCGATACCAATCTGATCCTGTTGAGAACCAATGGATGGCAGTCAAGATGATCCTAAGTACTTAAGAAGAACTAAGGATACGTTCTTGGGATTTGAAAGATTGGAAGTTAATCTTGTTGTAAGGGTTACAAAGATGCTAGCTTCCAAACTGACAAAGTTATTTTAAAATCGCAATTAGGATTTGTGTTTGTGCTTATTAGAGGTGCAATTTTGATTGGAAAAGTTCCAAACAGAAATTATAGCCGATTCTACTACTAAGGCCATATTTTAGCAACATACGATGTAGCTGAAAGAGGCAGTTTGGATCAAAAGTTCATTTAGTGTTTTGGAAACACTTCAAGTGTTTTTCCATGTATCACTAATCCGTGAAACTTTGTTGTGATAATTATGGTGTCATTTGTGCAAACAATGGAACCAAAATCACAACGGTGATCCAAACACTCACTTAGACGTTCTTCGAGGAATTCATAAAGAATGAGAAGACGTTAAGATATACAAAATATCAATCGATGATGACATAAGGGATTCACTTACAAAGACCCTCGCATAGGCAGAAGCATGGTGGGCATGTTAGATCCATGAGTATTTGATACATAAATGGAGCCTAGTGCAAGTGGGAGACTGTTGGTGTAATGCCCTAGGCTTTAGTTATGTTTAACTGAAAACCGTTATGTATCATATTTATCGTTTATGTTTATTATTTGATTATTATATAGTTTGCATATTTATTGTAATAATCTCCGTCCCTAATTATTAAGAGAATAATTAGTATAATTGTCAATGGATAATCATATGATGATTATATGCATAGAGATGCACATTGAAATTATGGGTACTTGTTAGAGAACAAGTGACTGGACTTGACCCGTATGAGATTTATGTCATGGTCAAATGTCATAATTAAATCTCATATGGTCACTTCATTTAGTCCTTAGACACGAGATTATCATGACCTTACATATGATGAAAGTTATGTTTGATTTTAGTCAAACGGTATCTTAACACGATATCTATAAAGGCTATCTTTGGCATGATCGGATTCATGATGGGAAGGATGATAAGTCAAGATGGAATTTGTCCCTCGGAAGAGAGATGTTTTGCTTGGGCCCCTCGATGAGTGATAATGATGAAAGCGTGTGGCCACACCCCAATATGATTGGACTATCATTATACTCAAAGATCGAGAAAGCATTGAACAAATACAAGTTGATGTGGACCATGACTTGTGTTCAATATAACATCGTGAGACAAAGGGAAAAATGGAAGTGTACCATTGGAAACGTGAACTCTTACGTTGTGTTATTTGGGTAGACATAATGGCTTGCTAGAGTCCGCTTATGTCTTATGAGGGTCGATATGATCGGACTCATTGCCAACATAATACAATCCTATTGGGTCACACACAAATAGAATGAATTGGTTGAACAAAAGGAAGAATGATTGAAAGTTTACGTAAGCGGCTAAGTATGTCACGCGACATAACTAGCCACTGGCTAAATATGTCACGCGACATAACTAGCCACCAGACGCGGATTGACAGCCTGGTCTCCTAATTCGATTAGGAAACATATTAATGCTAATGTAGTATAAATATGAGAGGTCTGTCAATCCTAATGGTCTAGCCGAATTTTTTAATAGAAATTCACAATCAAAAGTCCTCTCAATATTCTTCCATAAGTTTTAGGAATCTAGCAATTCCCAACCCGAGAATCGTTCTCGACATTCATATTTGTGTGGATTACCAAAAGAGGGTCTTAATTTTGTTCAAACAAATAAAAGACCTAGAGTTCAAATCTGAAGATCCAAAGGAGTTGAAGATTCGAAGATTTGAAGATCAAAAGTTTGTGATTACGAATCACATAATTATCCGTTCGATAGCTCAAGACCGGAAAGCAATTTAGGTTGGTAAATTCTATCTCATAGCAATTCAATTTAATTGTATAGAACGGATCTTAGGGCTTGGGTTTTGTGTTAATTTGATGCTTAATTCCGCTGCGCATGGATCCATAAAACCCAACACTTCAGAAGGACCTAGAGCACATGGAAGCTGCTTTTGATCTAGCCGAGCGCTTAAAGGAAATGTTCCAAGTGCAAGCTAGACAAGAGAGGTATGATGTGGTTAAAACCCTAACTGCATGCAAGATGCAAGAGGGTCAGTCGGTTGGTGCTCATGTCCTTAAGATGAAGGGTCACATTGAGCATCTCGAAAGGCTTGGAAATCCGATGAGTTTGGAACTCGCCACGGATTTGATGTTGAATTCATTGCCTGAAAGTTATGGTCATTTTATAATGCACTATCACATGGTGGCATGGATAAAAATCTCTCGGAATCGCATGCGATGCTTAATACCAGAATATCAAGAAGCCCGGAACGACAAACGTGTTAATGGTTAACAAAGGTAAAGGGTTCAAGAAAGATGGCAAAGGTAAAGCAAGTGTTGCTAAACTTAAGGCAAAAGTTTCCGTTGCTGGAGAGGCTCCCAAAGTGTCTCAAAAGGATGCGGTTTGCTACTATTCCCAAGAGTTTGGTCATTGGAAACGCAACTTCAAGGCTTACAAGGAAGGCCTAAAGGCGAAGAAGGGCAACACGATTGCTTCTGATTCAGGTATCTATATGATAAATGTTTTCCTTTCTATTTCTAGTTTATGGGTATTAGATACCGGATGTGGATCTCACATTTGTTTAAATGTGCAAGGAGTAAGGAATAGGAAGCTACTCAAACAAGGTGAAGTTGACCTACGTGTGGGGATGGAGCAAGAGTTGCTGCATTAGCCGTAGGAACATATGATGTAACTTTATCTAGTGGCTTAGTACTTATTTTGAACAATTGTTACTATGTTCTGGATTTGAGTAGGAATATTATTTCAGTTTCTTGTTTGGATAATGAAGGGCATAATTTTCTTATTGCAAATAAGAAGTTTTATATTTATTTAAATGATATACTTTATGGTATTGCAAGTTCATTTAATGGCCTTTATGTTCTTGATTGTTGATGATAAATAAAATAATGTTGAAAATGTTTATCATGCGGATAAGAAGTCTAAACCGAATGACGTGAACAACACATTCATGTGGCATTGCCGGCTTGGTCATATAAACGAGAAACGCATCTCTAAACTCCATAAGGATGGAATGTTAGACTTACATGATTATGAATCATATGATATATGTGAATCTTGTTTATTGGGCAAAATTACCAAACCACCCTACACTAAGAGTAGTGAAAGGGCTAGTGACTTATTGGGTCTAATACATACCGATGTATGTGGACCAATGAGCAGCATTGTTAGGGGAAGATTTTAGTATTTCATTACATTCACCGATGACTTATCTAGATATGGCTATGTCTATCTGATGAAGTCTAAAAGTGAATCATTTGAAATGTTTAGAACATTTCAAAATGAAGTACAAAATCAACTTGGCAAAAAACTATTAAAGCACTTCGATCCGATCGTGGTGGAGAATATTTAAGCCAAGAGTTTGACAATCATCTCAAAAACTGTGGAATTGTTTCAGAGTTGACTCCACCCGGAACACCACAATGGAATGGTGTATCTGAGAGGAGGAATAGAACCCTATTAGATATGGTTCATTCGATGATGAGTCAAGTAGACCTTCCTATATCCTTTTGGGGATATGAATTAGAGACTGCTGCGTTCACACTGAACAGAGTCCCTACTAAATCGGCTCCCAAGACCCCACATGAGATGTGGCATGGAAGAAAACCTAGTTTGTCTTTCATAAAGATTTGGGGTTGCGAAGCTTATGTGAAGAGACTTGTCTCCGATAAGTTAGCACCTAAATCTGACAAGGTTATTTTCATTGGTTATCCAAAGGAAACCAAAGGATATTACTTTTACAACCGCAATGAGAACAAAGTGTTTGTTGCTCAATATGGTACCTTTCTTGAGAAACAGTTTCTCAATAAAGAAACTAGTGGGAGTAAAGTTGATCTTGAAGAAATTCAAGAACCTGAAAATAACATGGAACCGATAGTAGAGACTGAACCAAATCCACAAGGAGTTGTGGAACCGGTTCAAGATCCACAAGTCCATCGTAGGTCGGATAGGTTACGATCCGCACCCGAGAGATATAGATTTCTCATTTCGGAAAGTAATGAAGTGGAAGTCATTGAGAATGACGGACTTACTTCCTATCAAGAGGCGATGTCCACTCCTGATTCGAATAAATGGTTGGAGGCCATGAAATCCGAATTGCAATCTATGTTGGATAATCAAGTTTGGAACTTGATTGAGCCACCCGAAGGTGTAAAAATCATAGGGTGCAAGTGGGTCTTCAAGAAGAAGACTAACATGGATGGGAAGGTGCATACTTACAAGGCTAGGCTTGTAGTAAAGGGATATAGGCAGACTCATGGTGTAGACTATGATGAAACCTTCTCGCCTGTTGCCATGCTTAAGTCTGTTAGAGTTTTGATTGCCATAGCCGCGTATTATGACTACGAGATATGGCAAATGGATGTCAATTTTACTTAATGGGAAGTTACTCGAGGATGTGTATATGACACAGCCCGAAGGTTTTTTCGATCCAAGAAATTCTAACAAATTGTGCAAGTTGCAGAGATCCATATATGGGTTGAAGCAAGCTTCTAAGAGTTGGAATCTTCGTTTTGACGAAAAGATCAAAGTGTTTGGTTTTGTCAAGAACGAAGATGAACCTTGTATATACATGAAATTCAGTGGGAGCCTAGTACTATTTCTCTTATTGTATGTCGATAATATCTTACTCATTGGAAACGACATTCCTGTACTTCAGACTGTCAAGTCTTGGTTAGGAAAATGTTTCTCAATGAAAGATATGGGTGAAGCCGCTTACATCCTAGGCATCAAGATCTATAGATATAGATCTAAAATGATAATTGGTTTGAGTCAAAGTTGTTGGTGTAATGCCCTAGGCTTTAGTTATATTTAACTTAAACTGTTATGTATCATCTTTATCCTTGATTATAGAGAAAGTTTATTATTTGATTATTATATATTTTGCATATTTATTGTAATAATCTCCGTCCCTAATTATTAAGTGAATAATTAGTATAAATGTTAATGGATAATCATATGATGATTATATGCATAGAGATGCACATTAGATTTATGGGTACTTGTTAGTGAACAAGTGACTGGACTTGACCCGTATGAGATTTATGTCATGGTCAAATGTCATAATTAAATCTCATATGGTCACTTCATTTAGTTCCTAGACCTGAGATTATCATGACCTTACATATGATGAAAGTCATGTTTGATTTTAGTCAAACGATATCTTAACACGATATTTATAAAGGCTATCTTTGGCATGATCGGATTCATGATGGGAAGGATGATAAGTCAAGATGGAATTTGTCCCTCGAAAGAGAGATGTTTTGCTTGGGCCCCTCGATGAGTGATAATGATGAAAGTGTATGGCCATACCCCAATGTGATTGGATTATCATTATACTCAATATCTAGAAAGCATTGAACAAATACAAGTTGACGTGGACCATGACTTGTGTTCAATATAACATCGTGAGACAAAGGGAGAAATGGAAGTGTACCATTGGAAACGTGAACTCTTACGTTATGTTATTTGGGTAGACATAATGGCTTGCTAGAGTCCGCTTATGTTTTATGAGGGTCGATATGATCGGGGTCATTGCCAACATAATATAATCCTATTGGGTCACATACAATTGGAATGAATTGGTTAAACCAAAGAAAGAATGATTGAGAGTTCCTGCATATGGCGTACTGGGTCGTGCGACGGACCTTGCCAACTGGCATATGTCGCCGCGCGACATAACTTGCCACAAAGGCGGTTTACAGACTGTTTCCTAATACAATTAGGAAACAAATACTAATACTAAAGTAGTATAAATATGAGGTCTGTGAACCCTAATATGCTAGCCGAATTTTCTAAAGAAAATCACAAAAGGTTTCTCAATATCAAGGCACGAGCGGAGCGAAAAGGCAAGGGAATTCTTTTCATAGGGTTTAAGGATCTAGCAATCCTCACGAATTGTTCTTGGTTCATTCAAAGGTGTGGATACTACTAGAGGGTCTTCGCTCGTACGATGATCAAGACCTAGAGTTCTAATCTGAAGATTGAAGTTTTTGAAGATCGAAGTTTGTGATTCAAAATCACATTGAAAAATCGTTCGATAGCTCAAGAACGGAAAGCAATTAAGGTTGGTAAATTCTATCTCATAGGAATTCAATTTAATCGTATAGAACGGATCTTAGGGCTATTGGGTTTTGTGTTATTTAGATGCTAATTCCGCTGCGCATGGACCCATAAAACCTAACAAAAGCACCTACATTGACAAGGTTCTTAGAAGATTCAAGATGGAAAATTCTAAGAGAGGCAACTTGCCAATGGGTCATGGTGTTACTCTTAGCAAGTATCAGTGTCCTAAGACAACTGATGAGCGAAAGAGGATGAATGAAGTTCCATATGCTTCGGCTATTGGATCTATCATGTACGCCATGATTTGTACTAGACCCGATGTCTCGTATGCTTTGAGCATGACGAGTCGATACCAATCTGATCCTGGTGAACCATTGGATGGCAGTTAAGACAATCCTTAAGTACTTAAGAAGGACTAAGGATGCGTTCTTGGTCTTTGGAGGGATGGAAGAAGATCTTGTTGGAAGAGGTTACACATATGTTAGCTTCCAAACCGACAAGGACGATTTCCGATCGCAGTCGGGATTTGTGTTTATACTTAACAGAGGTGCAATTTGTTAGAAGAGTTTCAAGCAGAGTACCATAGTCGATTCTACTACCGAGACCGAATATATAGCGGCATCCGATGTAGCTAAGGAGCCAGTTTGGATCAAGAAGTTCATTAGTGACATGGAAGTTGTTCCAAGTATCACTAATCCGGTGGAACATTATCGTGACAATAATGGTGCCATTGCGCAAGCAAAGGAACCAATGTCACATCAGCAATCCAAACACATACTTAGACATTTCCATCTCATTCGAGAGTTCATTGATCGGGGAGACGTTAATATATGCAAAGTATCAACCAATGATAACATTGGGGATCCGCTTACAAAGCCCCTCGCATAAGCAAAGAATGATGGTCATGTGAGGTCCATGGGTATACGATACATAGATGGAGCCTAGTGCAAGTGGGAGATTGTTGGTGTAGTGCCCTAGACATATAGTTATGTTTGACTTATAACTTAAACCGCTATGTAATCGTCTTTATCATTTATTATAGAGAAAGTTTATTTTGTTCATTATATGTTTACATGTTTATTATATTGAACTGCGTCCCTAGTTATTATGAATAACTAGTATAAGTTGGTAGTGGATAATTATGGAGATGATTATATGCATGTGATGCACATTACACTTATGGATACTTGCTAGAGAACAAGTATTGGACATGATCTACCGATGAGATTTATGACATGGTCAATAGTCATATGTGTCATGATTAAATCTCATGATAATAGTGTCATTGAATCCTTTGTACCTGAGGTTATCATCGTCTTTCACATATTGAACGTCGTGTTTGATATAGTCTAACACTATCTTTAATCGGATAACAATAAGGGCTATGTTAGCACGATTGAATTCTTGTAGGGAAGAATGATAAGTCAAGACTGGATTTGTCCCTTTTTGTTTGAGAGAGTTGTTTGCTTGGGCCCCTCGATGAATGATGTTGATGAAATGTGTGGCCACACTTAAGTGATTTGATAGAGATCAAATGCATTTGGATTATCAACATATTCGAAATAGAGAAAGCATTGAACATGTGAGTTGACATGGACCATGACCCATGTTCAATTTGATATCGTGGATAAAGGGATTATAACATTTGATCTATCGAGGAATCAAGCTTTGATGTTATATTAATTGAGTGGATATAATGGTTTGCTAGAAACCACTTATGTCTTGTGAGGTCAATGTTTCGACTCACTACCAACATAATATAATTCCTATTGGGTCACACACAAAGAACGAATTTGATTCTGGCTGAAAATCTTGGAAATTGGGGAAAGGCATGACTCGTGCCCTTGGTCACGAGTCGTGACATTGGGCAGTACGACTGCGTTTTGGCCATCAAGGATTGACTCGTTGACATTTTGACTTTTGGGACTAGGCACGACTCGTGCCCTTGGGCACGAGTCGTTCCCTAAATCAGGACGAGTGCATATTTTGTCACGAGTCGTGGTACGACTTAAAATTGGCTTGGGCATTCGTGATTACCTGGAACGAGTCGTGCCCTGAGCAAATTTTAGCCCATAAGCGTTTCCTTGGCCGGATTGGTTTTGTGTTGGTCAAGGATTGTTACCTAATTAGTAGGGATTTTATACCTAGTATAAATACAATCTTTTGAGTAGCCAAAAATACATCTAAGCCTAGGGTTTATGAAACTTTAGAATTTTGATATTGATTAAGAATCAAAATATCAAAAGCCCCAAAATCAATTCCATTGTTTTTGTCATTGATTATTGAAAGGAGTTTCAATAATCGGAAGGATCATCTAGCAATCCAACAAGAAGAGTTCTTGGTTCGTTTGCGTGTGGATCACCATTAGAGGGAGGTTGCTTTATCTCCTAAAGCTTGAAGATCTCCGTTGATTGATTCATCACCAAGGTTGAACAAGGAAGATAGAAGATTCGACAACAAAATTCTAAGCTTGAATTTTAAGATCCGTTTTGAACAAACAAATCGCATTAAGGTATGTAAATTCTATTTCATGTTTCTAATCTCTTCATGCTAGACAAATTTAAGGGCTAGGGTTTTGTTGTTTTATAAATATTTCCGCTGCGTTTGAAGTACAAAACCCAACACAAGGACCCTTAATATCATGTTATCTACATGAGGATTGTAAGTTCTTTTTATCTTTATGTTATTCTCTCGTTGAAAGAGACTTTATATTCCAGCTTCAAAAACTAAGCATTCATAAGCATCAATAATTTTAAAACAAAAGCAGAAAATAAATTGGGTCTTAAACACCCAATCAAAATTAGTTCTTCTCTATCTTGACTGCCTTGAAACTTTTGGGCTGAATTTTCGTTGAAGATCCACCATCCTCAACCATAGTGCTTGTCGCAGTGTCATCCATAAACCCTAATCGTCGTTTGGTTCCACCACTGTTTGGAGTCTTGTCTTCGTTATCATTCACAGAATCATCTATCTACATTATAAAAATATGTTTCTTTAAATTAAGGTAAATTTAAATATTGACTGTATTATTTAAAATTTTTATAATAAGAACGAAGTACCTCAATCACTTCAATGCCAGCTTCCTTTAAAGCCTTCAACACATCATCTCTCTAATCATTTAAAAAATGGATTAGAATTTTTTTTTCATTTATCAAGGAAATTGATAAAAACAGTTCATAAATCACCTTGCAAGCCAAGATGCTTGTTTTTGTGTACTTTTCAACTATCTCTTTGTCATCACAAACCAATCCAACTGAGTAAGTGGTATCTTTACCACTTAGGTTTTCAGGCTTCATCTTAACCTTAAAAACTGATGTCCTTCCAACCAAGCCCGTTATCTCATTAGGGATAAATTTGTGACCAACTCCATTACTTGAAACCTGAAGAAAAAAAAATCAGTCAGTTTAAACTATTAAAAATGTAAAAGATAATTAAGATTGTTTTTTTTCTCTTATATACCTTCAAATACTTTTCCTTCAACTGCAATGCTATTTTACTAATCATGGGTTCACATGCACCATCCCACAGCATGAAAGTAGTAATCTCACTCTCATTTCCAGAAATAATGGAAACTTTTACTTTATACATTGGGGTAGGATTAGGATCAACTCTTTTGCATTTGTTACATTTAAATCTCATAGGATCACTTTGTTTGTGTAATGCCGTAGGCTATAGTTATGTTTGACTTGAACCATTATGTATCATCTTTATCATTTATTATAGAACGCGTTTATTCTGTTCATTATATGTTTGCATGTTTAATATATTGAACTGCGTCCCTAGTTGTTGTGAACATCTAGTATAAGTTGGTAATGGATAATCATGGAGATGATTATATGCATGGAGATGCACATTACACTTATGGATACTTGCTAGAGAACAAGTATTGGACTTGACCTACTTATGAGATTTATGACATGGTATGTTGTCATGATTAAATCTCATGATAGTCGTGTTATTGAATCCTTAGTACCTGAGATTATCATCGTCTTCCACATGACGAAGATCGTGTTTGATATAGTCTAACACTATCTTTAATCGGATAGCAATAAGGGCTATGTTAGCACATTTTGATTCATGAAGGAAAGAATGATAAGTCAAGACGGAATTTGTCCCTCTTATGAAGAGATATATTTGCTTGGGACCCTCGATGAATGATGTTGATGAAATGTGTGGCCACACTCAAGTGATTTGACAAAGATCAAATGCATTTGGATTATCAACATATTCGGAATCGAGAAAACATTGAACGGAATGAGTTGACATAGACATGACTCATGTTCAATTGGACATCGTGGACAAAGGGATTGTGACATTGGATCTATCAAGGAATTAAGCTTTGATGTTATATTTAATTGGATGGACATAATGATTTGCTAGAAGTCACTTATGTCTTGTGAGGTTGATGTTTCAACTCACTACCAACATAAAATATAATTCCTAAAGGGTCACACACAAAAGAACGAATTTGATTCAAGCTAAAAAATTGGAGATTTTGGGTTCTGGCACGACTCGTGACCAGGAGCACTGTTGGTGATTTTAGTATCACTCAACTTATTTTATTGTAATGGTGATTTACTAAGAGATCAATGTGATTCGTATTAGACTCGGATACGAGTAAGGGAAAGTGTGGAGTACACACTCGTTTGAGCTAAAACGAAGTCAACCTCAATAAAGAAGTAAAAGTTAAAGGGTAGCACATTTTGCTGATGTGCTCGGCCGAGCGAGAGTCCTTGACTCGGAGAGCGAGCAGCGAATTGGCCAAGTTTACGGAGTGTCTTGCTCGGTCGAGGCATGTGCCTTGCTCGGCAGCGGTATAGCTCTTTCTGGCCGTGCGATTCATAAGACACGGCCGTGCGGCTGGCGAATCTCATTAGACATGTGTGCTCGGCCGGCGAGTCCCTTGACTCGGCCGGCGGTTCTGAGCAGTGTCGGTTCAAGGCGAATAGTCACATCTCTTGGCTAAAATCATGTCTTTTGGTTATACCTTTTAACTTCATACCTCTCCATCTGTATATATACGGGGATTGATCTCGGTTGTACATACATGAAAAACACAAGTGAATTACAACAATAACGAAAGCAAACAATTCTCAAGGTTTTGATTTGTTCTCTTTGCCTAGAAAACAAATTGCGTGATTGTCTTATCCCAATAAAGATTTTGTGTAACCCGGGCATTAAGGGTCGAAATACTTTATTCGGAAAGTGGATTATACACGATTCAATCATATATCAGGCCTTAGTATCAAGATCGAGACCCTATTTCCCCTACAAACGAATAAAGTATTTGGTGATACTCGTAGCTCTTGTGAAGGAGATGACAAAAAGTTTGGAAAGCTAGACAAGTTTGAAGGGCAAGATTTCGACGTTGGCAAAAGAAGATGCACTTCCTTTTGACAACATTAAAGGTGGTGTATGTTCTATCTACTCCAATTCGAGAATTGCTTGAAAAGGATAACTTGGAGGCCGTCGGACGTAGATCGAAGTGGGAGAATGATGACTACATCTGCGAGAGGACACATATTGAACGGTATGTACGATCCTTTATTTGACATTTATCAAAATGAGGAGTACGCTAAAGAGTTATGGGATTCTCTTGAATCCAAGTACATGGCGAGAGGATGCTTCTAGTAAGAAGTTCCTTGTGAGTAATTTTAACAATTACAAGATGGTCGATGCTAGACTGTCATGGAACAATTCAATGAACTCCTTAGAATCCTTGGACAATATACTCAACATGGGTTGAAGATGGATGAGTCAATATCGGTTTCAAGTGTGATTGATAAGTTGCCTCCCTCACGGAAGGATTTCAAACACACTTTGAAACATGGTAAAGATGATCTGTCTTTGGTTCAACTTGGTAGTCACTTGCGCATAGAGGAATCTCTAAGGGCGCAAGAGAATGACAAAGGCAAAGGAAAGGAAGTTGGTGGACCATCGGTCAATATGATTGATGATGGTAGAAACAAAAACAAAGGAAAGAAACGCGGTTTCAATGACAATGGTTACGGTCCCAACAAGAAGCCTAAATTGGCTTGTTGGAAGTGTGGCAAATCTGGTCACTTTAAGAAGGATTGTTGTGTTGGAAACAACAAGAACTGCGCAAGCACAAGTGGTTCGGGGAAGGGGTCTAAGGACCATTCTCAAAACCAAGGTCGAATTTAATTCATAGTTGGAGCAGTTTATTAAAAATTCTGTTTCAATAATTTACGAGGCATTTTATGTGCGGGATGATGCTATTGCGTGGTGGATTGATTCCGGTGCCCTTTGCTCATGTTTGTAAAGATCGTTGTTGGTTTAAGACATACGAACCAATGGAAGACGGATCTGTCCTTTACATGGGTGATGACCATTCCGCTCCTATTCAAGGAAGAGGAAGTGTGGTATTGGAATTTAGTTCGGGAAAAACGATTTCTTTGTTTAATGTTTTATATGTACCTAAACTTCGTAAGAATTTAATTTACAGTCTGTCTTGAACAAGTGTGGTTATAAACAAGTTTATGAATCCGATAAGTATATCTTATCGAAGTCGGGTGTATTTGTAGGATTTGGTTATTATAACAATGGGATGTTTATGTTGAATTTGAATAAAATTCCGGTTAACTCTAGTTGTTTATATGACTTCCTCTGTTGTTGTTAATTCCTCATTATGGCATGCTCGGTTAGGACATGTGCACTATAAAAGAATGCTTGAAATGTCCAAAGATGGTTTGATTCTGTTATTGATAATAATACGGAAAGGTGTAATACTTGCATGTTAACAAAAATCACTAGGAAACCTTTTAAAAGTGTTACAAGGAATTATGTAAAACTTGAATTGATACATAGTGATTTATGTGATTTTCATGCAACTCCATCTTTAGGCAATAAAAAGTATATTGTCACTTTTATAGATGATGCCTCTAGGTTTTGCTATATTTATTTCTTTGCATGCAAAAGATGAAGCCCTAGATAAATTTAAAATTTATAAAACTGAAGTTGAACTTCAACTTAATGGCTTGATTAAAACCTTACGTACGGATAGAGGTGGTGAATATTATGATCCTAAATATTTCCAATCCGTAGGGATAATTCATGAGACTACGGCTCCTTATGTACCACAACAAAATGGTGTGGCTGAAAGGAAGAATAGAACTCTTGAAGAAATGGTTAACGCCATGTTGTCTTACTCGGGCTTGAGTGACGGGTTTTGGGGTGAAGCCATGTTAACGGCTTGTCATCTATTGAATAGAGTTCCTAATAAAAGGAACAAGATTACCCCATATGAGCTTTGGTATAAGAAAAGACCAAACTTGACATTTTGCGAGTTTGGGGATGTAGGGCCGTGGTTAGACTTGGGACCCTAAAAGGAAAAAGTTGGGAGAAAAAGGTATTGATTGCATCTTTGTTGGATATCTTTGAGCATTCCAAGGCATATAGGTTTTATGTTATAGAACCTAATGAATTCATTTCTATAAACACAATTATAGAATCAAGAGATGCAATCTTTGATGAGAATCGTTTCTCTTCTATACCTAGACCCGAGGATATTATACCAATGTAATTTGAATCTCAAATGGATGATCATTCAATTGATGTACCAAGTGAGACACCCGAACCTCGTAAGAGTACAAGAGTAAGGAAAGCTAAATCATATGGTTACGATTTTCAACTATATTTAGTTATGGGATCAAGAGATCAAATTGAATCTCAATACTCTTCTTGTTATAGTATAGAGGAGGATCCAAGAACCTATGATGAAGCAATAAAATCTCGAGGTATTTGGTTTTTGGAAAGAAGCCATCGATGATGAGATTGGTTCTATTGTGGAAAATAATACATGGGTCTTGTCGATTTACCACCGAGTTTGTAAACCTTTGGGGTGCAAATGGATCTTCAAAAAGAAGATGAAAGTCGATGGAACTATTGACAAGTTTAAAGCTCGATTGGTAATCGAGGCTTTAGACAAAAGGAAGGGATCGATTACTTCGATACCTATGCACCGGTTGCTCGTATCACTACTATTAGATTTCGATAGCTTTGGCGGCTATTCGAGAATCTATTGATCCATCAAATGGATGTCAAAACGGCATTCTTAAATGGTGATTTGGAAGAAGAAGTGTATATGAAGCAACTTTGAAGGATTTGTTATGCCGGGTAATGAGCATAAGGTATGTAAGTTAATTAAGTCATTGTATGGGCTGAAGCAAGCACCTAGCGGTGGCATCAAAAATTTGATGAGGTTGTTTTGTCGAATGGTTTTGTATTAAATCAATCAGACAAATGTGTATATAGCGAGATTTGATGAATCCGGTAAAGGTGTAATCATGCGCCTATATGTAGATGACATGTTAATTTTGGCACAGACCAAAATGTAGTTGATAAAACTAAAAGTTTTTGTCATCAAAGTTTTCGATGAAGGGCATGGGAGAAGCCGATGTAATTCTTGGTATAAAGATTAAACGGATGAACAAGGGAATTGCAATATCACAATCTCATTATATTGAGAAAATTCTCAAGAGGTTTAATTGTGATAATTGTTCTAAAGTTAGTACTCCCATGGATCCTGCTTGAGAAACTTGTATCAAATCTTGGTAAACTGTGTCACGGCTCGAATACTCAAAAGCCATTGGAAGTTTGATGTATGCTATGACGAGCGCTCGACACGATATTGCTTATGCGGTTGGAAGATTGAGTAGGTTCGCTAGTAATCCTAGTAGACGGCATTGGCATGCTATAACAAGGGTGTTGAAGTACTTAAAAGGTACTATGGACTATGGTTTGTGTTATAGTGGACATCCTTCTATATTAGAAGGTTATACGGATGCTAGTTGGATCAACCAAGAAGATTCATCTTCTACTTTTAGTGGTTGGAGTGTTCTTGCTTGGAGGAGGTGCCATTTCTTGGGCTTCCAAAAGCGAGACATGTATTACACATTCTATAATGGAATGCGAGTTTGTAGCATTGGGCTGCTTCTTTGGAAAAGAAGCGGAGTGGCTTGAACTTGATATATGAGATTCCATTATGGCCAAAACCGATATCACCAATGTCTATCCATTGTGATAGTCTTTGCCACCTTGGCTAGGGCCTATAGTCGAGATTTATAATGGCAAGTCTAGACACTTGGGTGTCGGACATAGTATGATTCGGGAGTTAATCATGAATGGTGTGATATCGGTTGAGTTTGTTCGGTCGCAACAAAATTTGGGCGACCACTTGACGAAGGGGTTAGCCGGAGACTTGGTAAATAAGTACGCAATGGGAATGGGATTAAAGTCCATTTAATCCTCTAATTGTGAATACCCAATTCCCTTCTAATACAACGTTAGAAGCTTGAATTCAATGTGGAAAGCTCGCGGTTGGAGATTGGAACACATGTTATTATCTTTCCCAAGGTATGTGTTCGGACACTGCAAGTAAAGGTTAGGTTGAAGAATATCTTCTTAATAGTTCCTTTGAAAAATTGCAAATGCAGGTGCAAGATTAAAGGAACTACCTATGTGGACATGAAGTTTTGCCGCTTCAAGAAGCTAGGACTTGGCTTCCTATATGTTCACTAATGGATATGGACACATGGCTTGTAAAGTGTCAAGATTAAACAAAGAGAATTATGCGAACTTATGTGTATAGTATCTTCAGGTATTCATATGAGTTGACGGGTTCAATCGTTTCGACACCCCGATTCTCGAGTATTTGAAATGTGTATTATACTAAGATGAAAATTCAATCGCAAGACATTTTCATTTATGCATTCGTTTGTTTCGTTATTTATAAAGTTTAGTAAATCAAAGGATTACACTAAAATGGAGGGGATTTGTTGGTGATTTTAGTATCACTCAACTTATTTTATTGTAATGGTGATTTACTAAGAGATCAATGTGATTCGTATTAGACTCGGATACGAGTAAGGGAAAGTGTGGAGTACACACTCGTTTGAGCTAAAACGAAGTCAACCTCGATAAAGAAGTAAAAGTTAAAGGGTAGCACATTTCTTTGATGTGCTCGGCGAGCAGAGTCCTTGACTCGGCCGAGCGAGCTTAACGAGATTGGCCAAGTTTGCAGGTGTCTTGCTCGGCGAGGCATGTGCCTTGCTCGGCGGCGGTATGAACAACACGGCCGTGCGGTTCATAAGACACGGCCGTGCAGCTTGGCAGAATCTCATTAGAAATGTGTGCTCGGCCGAGCGAGTCCACTTGACTCGGCGGCGGTTCTGAAGCAGTGTCGGTTCAAGGCGAATAGTCACATCTCTTGGCTAAAATCATGTCTTTTGGTTATACCTTTTAACTCATACCTCTCCATCTGTATATATACAGGGATTGATCTCAGTTGTACATACATGAAAAACACAAGTGATACAACAATAACGAAAGCAAACAATTCTCAAGGTTTTGATTTGTTCTCTTTGCCTAGAAAACAAATTGCGTGATTGTCTTATCCCAATAAAGATTTTGTGTAACCCAGGCATTAAGGGTCGAAATACTTTATTCGGAAAGTGGATTATACACGATTCAATCATATATCCGGCCGTAGTATCAAGATCGAGACCCTATTTCCCCTACAAGCACGACTCGTGCCCTGGGTCACGACTCGTGCCAAGGGTTACGACTCGTGACAGGAGCTGAGAAATGACTTGTGTTTTTGGTTTTTTTGATCAGAACGAGTTGGAGCATTGAGAACGACTCGTGAGCACGAATGGAATGCAAAGGGCACGACTCGTGCCAATTGGCACGACTCGTGCCAACGCTGAATTCGTGTCCGTACAGTTTTCCTTTGCTAGGAAGGTTTTGGTGTTTGACAAGGTTTCTACCCTAATTGTTAGGGGATTTATATGGTATATAAATACAACCTTTGCAGCCATAATTTGACTCTCTCACATCATATTTCTAGGTTTATGAAACTCTAGATTGATTTTTATTTTGAATCAAAGGTTCCCAAATTATTCCATAGTTTTGGCTTTGATTATTGAATATTGATTCAATAATCAAGAGGATCATCTAGAAATCCAACAAGAAGGTGTTCTTGGCTTCGTTCACGTGTGGATTACCGATAGAGGGTGATAAGTTAATCACCAAGAGCTTGAAGCCTTCCGTTCATTGATTCATCACAAGGTAAAGAACAAGGAGAAGATCAAAACCTTAATCAACGGTTTTGAGATTCGTTTTGAGATTCGATTTTCAGATTCGAATTCAAGCTACACATAATCGCATTCAAGGTATGTAAATTCTATCTCATATAAATTTCTAATCTCTTCATGTTAGACGGATCTTAGGGCTAGGGTTTTGATGTTATTTGTAAATCTTCCGCTGCGTTTGTAACCCAAAACCCAACACACTTGTCAACTTACACCTACACCTCTGACAACTTAGAAAACTCCAGCTCCCATCTGAGATGACTTCAGAAATTTGTCCGACAATCCAATAGTATCCTTCCTACATTTAAGAAGAGAGAGAAAGGGAGGCGTGGGAGAGTGGCGGCGACGGTGGGTGGAGCTGGAAATGGAGTGTGGTGAAGAAGAAGGCTGAAAAAGAAGAAGAGGAAGCATTTTTCTTTTTATGTTTTATTTTTTAAGTTTTGAGTCCTTGCAGTTTCAGTTTTAACACTTTTTCCCTTGTAGATTTAACTATGCAATGAAATTGCCACTTCATCGCCATATAGGATGAATGACGCCAGGTAGGTGTAAGTGCTCCAATTTGAGCTTGTTAGAATTTTCGTTAGAAAATTAACGAAAGTTATAACATTTCTAACAATTCCTAACTATCATAACATTTCTAACAAAGTGAGGGTAAAATGGGAATTGTTATTTAAGGTTAAACCTTAAAAAGAATCTCAAAAAGCAAAACAAAAGAAGAAAACCAAAAATGGCAATGGCTGGAAACAAAAAAGCATTTGTTAATTTGAATTTTGAAAAAGATTATTCTTCTTGTCCAAAGTGAAGTGCATTTAATGAGCGATTACGCTGCACTGGACTGTCCGCGCGGATGAGATTGTCAATTTCGAGAGGGCTATAAATTGAGCCCTCCAGTCACAAAAAAAAGGGCAGAACACATTTTGCACCGAACCTCTGGCGAAATATAGAGAGAAAACAGTGAGAATTCTTCAAGAATTGTCACCTTTTTCTCTCCAATCTTTCCCAACTCATATTCATCCACTCACTATCATATTAAATCCCTAAACACTCATACACTCAAGCCAAACACTCAAGAACACAAGGAAGATTGGTAAACCCTCCTCTTCCTAACCCTAAATCTCATCCATGCATACATCTTCATACTACAAAATGTAGTTCTTTCATCTTCTTTCTCTAGATCTAAGAAGATCACCATGGAAGACCATCTCCATGGATGATCTTCTACAAAGATCAAAATTATTTTTAAGCTTTCTTACTTTCTTGCAAAGAAAACTCATTTTCAAAACCCTAAAAACCATTTTCAAGCATAAAATCTTGATTTCAAAGGATAAAATTCCCCTTCCCAAGCAAATGAAATGCTTAGTCCTAATGTACCCCAAGGATGGTTTGGTATAGTTGATTCACCACTAAAAAATGTCTAGTGATCACTAACCAAAACCTAGGGAAATGGGGACAAGCATGGATGCAAAACCCCCCTTAAAATCATATTTTCTTTCTTGAGAAGTTGCTGTCCAGTAGCAATTTTCTCAGACCTCAGTCCATGGTCTTAATTTTTGGACACAGATGAACTTTGAATTTGGTGTTGACTAAAAAATACTTTTTGTAGCCAACATCCAGATCTTTCCAGACATATTTTTACCTTATTTTTTGGGTGAGTAAAACTCCTCTTTTCAAATTTTCTTTCAGAGGCTAGTTCATCAGCTTCTGAGAATCCAGATCTCATATCTGAGGTTTCCAGAAGGTTTTGACCCCTCAAATCTTCTCCAAAATGGAAAATTCCTTCGCACAAACTTTATTTAAGGTGTCTAGAACAACTTTCATTCTCTGAGTTTATCCAGATTATGAAGTTTTAAGACCCTTGAATCCCTTTTAAAATCAAAGGTCCACTGCCTTTTTCATTCTGGCAGAAATGGCTCTCAACTTCAAAAGGTCTTTTGAGTACCAAATCTCAATCCAAAAATCTTCCAAAAAATCATGGGATCAGTTTAAAGTCTTAAAAAGACATCCCAATTTTTACTTTTCTGAGTTTCAACTTATTTTGGCCAAAACACACACACACACCCACACAAATGATTTTCAGCTTGGAAGACTCGTTTTACGAGGCGCGTCGGGTGCACACTAACGTCCTTCCCGACGCGTAACATGACCTCCGAACCTAAATCTCTGATCTCGGGCTTTTTTCAAAGTTTTGGCCCTCAAAATAAAAATGGCGTGGCGACTCCGTTTTTCCGGTTTTATTTGGTTTTTCAAAGAAACGCAAAAATCGAATTTTCCCGCGAATGGCAACATCATCACGGTGGCGACTCTGGCTTTGGGGACTAAGCTTTTAATAAAAAATGGTATTCGGTATATTGGTGGAAACCACTAAGGGGTTTTTGTTTTTTTAAGTGATAAGTCTTTGAAATCGATTTCGGTTCGAAAATGGTGAATGATTAGAGCGGCAAGCTGGCGAATTACGAATTGGATAAGTTGTTTGATTTTGTATACGAATTCATTATACGAAGCAGTTAAAAAAAAATAAAAAAAATTAAAAAAAAAACCGTAAATGCATTATGAAACAGTAAACAGTTTAAAAAATTTTTACCCAAAACCAAATATGAAACAGTGGCTTTCAGAGGCTTTCAGAGGCAATTCAGCAACATTTTAACCTCTTAAAATTAAGAGGACTTTAAGAGCCTAACAAGCCTTATTTCAAAAAAAAAACAAATACACTTATTTCTCTAATCCTCTTAATGAATAAGTGTTAAGAGGCAAATAAGGCTTAAAATAAAAAAACAAACGCCCCCTAAATTTCCCGTTATCGCCTCCTAACACGAGTCGGGGATAAATTGTGGTCTAACAATCCCACGTACCGGTATCACCGTTTTCAAAAAAAAGCTTTTGAGGGTCAAGCTTCCGTCCCGGCTTTGAAAATCATTTTTGTGTGTGTGTTGATTTTTGCACAGTTTTCATGTTGTTTTGGCCGCCTCGGAGAAAGTCAAAATTTTGACTGTCGGAATAATGTCCCTAGCTGTCGGAATTTTCGTGCTTATGTGCTCATTAAAATTTTCAAAAAAAAACTCAAAAAAAAAAGGATTTTCAAAAAAAAAAAAAAGAAAATTTCCGAAAAAAAATCATGCATCATGTTTTTAAGACACATAAAAAATTTCTATTTTACTCGAGAAAAAGAATATAGGCTGCTTGCACAACTACGCGCACGTGACCGGTACCTTGCACGCTACGTCCTTAACAGGGAAATCCTTGTCGCGGTCCGTTTGGTCTTATTACGCCTCTCGGATGAGCACGGGACTACCCAGGCATCCCATGGAGCCTCGTGTCGACCATGCACTTGTCAGTGACACACTTTGTCAGAGACCCGGTTGGTTTTTAGTGCAGTGCAGTGTCATGCCACTGTCAGTGTATAGACCTTTCCTTTCAAGCCTTTGTCGGCATACCGACTCAATATCTTTCGGGTCCCTAATCGGTCGAAGTTACGCCGGTTTTCCGCCGCGAGACTTTGACCAAGATATTGGCCAGGCGCCTTGACTTCGGCTACAGTGGCACAAATTATACAACGACTCCCGGCATGGCCTTTGAGTCATCAAGGATTAATGACTATTCCATGCCTAATTACGGCTTAGCGACGACAAGTCAAGATCAATCGTGGACGCTTATCGGTCAAATCATGCGGAGCTTTTTGTCGAGCCCTCGGACATGATCTTGACTTTCGACGTCGGCTTTGTCCGTAATTTACATCGAATGCTCGTTAAGACTCGATTACCTTGAGACTTTTAGGATCGTTTTCTTTCGGTCGGTGGGACCCGCTTGCCCTATAGGACCCTCGCCAGGTGTCCACCACTGGGAGGTCGAAATACGGGTGGAATACGAGGGGCTTATAGACGTAGTGACGGGGCCCCGGTTGATCCGGGGAATCGAGTAGTTTGCGAAAAAGAAGAGCAATCTTTTCCAGCCGATTAGGTTAATAAAACATGTTTCAAGTAAACGTGAACAAATAGCGCATGTTGCATGAGCCAAGCCCAAACACCTACCCTCCTTCCATTCCCGGACATCGAACCTTCGTGTCCTTTCCCCGGCTCCGCACAAAGCTTGGTTTCGGGCAGGGTCACCAGTTTGATCCGGTTAGGAAGAGTCAAGCGCGTCATCGGCTTCGCCGTTTGTTCCAACTCGGGTTTGAGATATGCATCGGCCGGTAATGATGGGGATAACGTTGCTCCGATCCTCCAAAATCCCTCGGACAGGACGTGTTGGATCCGGTTGGTAGAAACAAAATGAGACTTCGACATGAGGCTCAAATTGATGACCTGCGGGGGTAGTCGCAAGTCATGGTTTGACTATCGGTCTCAATTCCGATGGCACTTTTACCGCAAAGACAGAAGAGGGTTCTCCTCCTCTTCTTAACGATCCGGATACATCAAGATGCTACCCCAAGATTCCTATGTTTCCACCGCAGGGACTCCTGCCGCCGACTTACGGGGCAGCGGCCCCCAAAGCGGCGATCGAGGGGACGAAAGAGTTCGGTATCGTCGGTTGTCCCCTCTCAAAGTGATGATCCCACAAATATCGGCTGAGTGATGAAAATCGAGGAGCAGTTGAAGGAATATGGTCGGCCATCAAAGTCACGGAAGAACGCCCGAGAAACGGACGAGCAGCTGGATTGAAGAGGCCACACGCCACTTCGGGACCTTAACAATATCCCAGCGGCCAGGGGCTACCTTGAAAGACAAACATGTGCCGTTCCGGGACCTCAATATCTCTCATTATCCGGCGAGTCAATCACTCGCTACCGAGATGAGTCCGACGAATCCCCGGACCGGTTCCACTCAAAGTCATTCCGGCCACCGCTCGGCACGAGGTCCCAAATCCGCCGCAGTAGTAGAACACATTTGGTGGGATATTTGTGGCTTGTCCAGATTGCCTTGAAAGGGACTATCGGGGTGGATACATGAGGACCGTCCTCTAAGAAAAGAAAATTTCCTCCCGGCAAAAATTGAAGGAGATTCGAGGCGGTGATAACAATGTGGGAACGCTCGGGGAGCCATGCAGGGGATTTGATTATTATGTACTCTACTCCGGTCGAGTCTTCCCCAAAGCAAAAAGGGGTGAAAGAACAGAAAAGCCTTGCAACGCAGAAATTGAGACCTTCGGATACCCAGTCTTGCGAACGAGTCCAACCCCCCTGGGGGTCAGCCAAGGTTCGGTTGTCCGGCTCCCGAATACACGCAGATGAAAGAAAAGCCGACGCCGAGTCTGGCGCTCCCACTCAATCAACATGTTGACTAGAGATGGCAACCGCCACAAAAGGCATCAGAGTATAACCCGGGGGCTTCGGCAAAGACTACGCCTCGCAAGAAAAAGGCACGAAGTGGCCCGGCTTGATGACTCTCCATCCCGAGACAAGGACCAAATCTATGATCCTCACCTATATGGGAGTATGATCACCTTCTGCGATGAAGATTTGCCAAGAGATGTCTCCCGACACAATGAAGCTTTGTACATCACTATTCGGCTCAACACCATGTCACTCCCTGGGGTATTAGTGGACAATGGATCATCGGTAAATGTCCTTCCCCTCGGCATGATGAGGGAGCCCTCTCACTTATAAATGAAAGGCGCGTGATCCCGTCTACCCGGATGTCCAAAGCCTACTGACGGTTCGTCTCGTCCCGATGCAGGGGACAGTGACTACGGAACTGCAGTACGAAACCCCGAATGGTGCCCGCAAAGTTCCATGTAATGGATATCCCCCTCAGGAGTTCGCGGCCCTACTAGGGCGCCCTTGGTTGCATCACATGAAAGCCATAGCCTCCACTCTCCACCAATGCGTCAAATTCATCAACCGGCGGGGAGACCTTGAAGTCATGGGGTGACAGGTTTCCTCATAGGGAGCAGAAGGCTGAAACAATAGCCAAGAACACCCGCGAGTCAAACAGGGGCTACATCCTTCAAGAGGCAAGTCTCGCCGGCATCGCTTTGGAATCTAGCGATGCCAACTATGTCGACACACTCGAAGCAGCGAGACTCAGAAGAAGTTCGATTCATCAAATTTAATTGCTATTTCCAACACTTGAGTCGTCTTGGAAGGAAACGGCTGAACGCCGCCATGATACGAGGCACACAAGTCCCCGGTCCTCAATCACGAGATTTGTCGGTATTACGCAAACCCATTCTTTGGCCTCGCGGGCGAGAGATTTTCATGATAAAAGTCGACAAACACCGGCAGGACTCGGCTCGAATCTATGAACGTCGTGTGGGACGTCCTCCTTCTTTGAACTACACCTGCTTGAAGCCTTTCCGCTCGAGTATGGGACATGAGATTTTCTAGCGGCTGCACCGAGACGCCAATGCGTCACTTACATCTGGATTGAGCGGTCGGTGTGGCGAAACGGAAGTCCCGAGGTGAGGAAGATCCCTACATCCACATGCTCGGCTTTCGGATGCCAAACCACGGATTGATTACTGGTTCGAGACAAAGAGATGATAGCAACTTGGCGAAGAGGGAGCACGAGAGACCGTACCTTTCCGGGTTTTGAAGCCACGACGGCGATGCCTTTAAAGAATTGGGAAACTCTCTCGGGCCGTCCGCGACCGAGGAAATGATCACCAAGCTTGGATTGGTCCCCGTCCTTTCGTGTCAACCTTTGTAAAATCCTCAGGAGTCTCTCATTGTTGAGTTCGAGTCTCTCGAGTCGTCAGATGGCCTTACGCTGAAGGCTACGAATACGTAGCGAACGTTGTATTCCCCTTCGTCTTATTGAAATGATGAACCTTTACGAGTATCCCTTAATTGCCACTTTAACTAATGATGAATTAACTAATAATCTAAAAGCAGAGTTAATAACGATTCACTAGATGAAGAGCGAGACACATTAAATGAACAATATATCAAAGAAATCTTTAAAGCGGGTTGTCAGGAAAGAGGAAAATCGAGCCCAAGTTTGCTTGAAGAGATTTTGACAAGTGTGAATTTGGGAGGCTGCGGAAGAGCCTAAAGAGGCCTTGATTGGTAGTTTCTTCGAAGGGGTGAAAGGGTTGCCTGTCATTTGCTAAAGAATTCGTGGATGTGTTCGCATGGTCCTATAAAGATATGCCGGGCCTCGATCCTTCCATAGTTGAGCACGAATACCGCTCGACCCGGAAGTCGAACCGGTAAAGCGAAGCTAAGAAGAATTAAGCCCGAATGGTCCTTACAAGTGAAAGAGGAAATAGAAAAGATGCTCGGGGCGGGGTTCATCGGGGTCATTGAATACCCAACATGGTGTCCAACATAGTGACGGTGACCAAGGCCAACGGAAAGATCCGATCTTTGCGTAGACTTGGAGACTTGAAATGAAGCCGCCACCACGGACAACGGCGAAGTGAAATCCTTCATGGGAAAAGCTGCAATACATAAGCCGCTTTGTAATCGGTGACCTCGATCTGCGAGCCAATCTTCAAGTTGATGAAAAAGAATGCCTACGAGAATGGACCCCGGAATGTCATCTTGCCTTTGAGCATAAGGCATACCTTGTGAATCCCCGATTCTACCTGCCCACCGCATCGGCTTTCTTGCTTTATATCTGGTCTAACATCACGGAATACGAAGCATTGGGGCTATGCTAGCTATGAGAAAAAAGATTCCAAAGTCGAAAACGCATCTATTTCGTAGCGAAAGCTCCCGAGGAAGCGAACTCGATTACTGCCTTTGCGAGAAGACTTGCGCGAGGTTTAGTGCAGGTAGTGGGAAAGTTGAAACACTACATGCGGTCTCACCCACAGATACCATCTTGTTTCAAGGATAGACCCGTGAATATACGTTCGACAAGCCTTCATCTCCATGAGATTGGCAAAATGGTCGTTCTTTTTGGCCGAATATGACATCGCTTATGTTTCAGGAAATCAGTAAAAGGACCAGCATGTGTGGCGAGAACATACGGCCGATTTCCCAGTGATGAGTCAGGGACTGAGACCTCAATTTCCCAGATGATGGAATCTTCGCTCTAGAAGAAAGGAGAAAAATCGGCGCAGCTCTTCTTCGACGGGCGTCGACACAAAGGGAGACGGGATAGGAATGCTTACGGTCGATCCCCTGCGACGAACACACCCCATGCTGATAAGTGAACTTGAAGTCACAGCAATGACTTATTTGAATATGAAGCTTGCATATTGGGTTGGAAGCCGCCCTTGAAAGAAATATCAAGGAATTGGAGGTGTACGGTGACTACGCCCTCAAATCATCAATCGGGTCTCTAACAAATGGAAAGGCCGTGGATCGGGTTTGCGAAGTATCATGCTTACATGGAAGAGTTAGTAACTCAATTCGAAATCGGCTTTCGTTACACTTGAGGCGAAACGAGGTTCGCGAGATGCTCACGCTACACTAGCCTCTCTTGTCAGAAATACACGAAGGAAAGTCACATTAAACCATTCGAGTCGGGAGAAGAAAACCCCGCCTATTGCTGAAAGTGAAGCGGAAGCGGCGATCAATGATCCAGTACACTCAGTTACCGATTACGAAGGATGGCGAGGCCTCTTTCAAAAACGAAGATGGGGAATATAAAGAAGGAATCAAAGCAAAAAGTCTCTCGGCCACACAGACGGCTCGCCTCCCATTATGTTCTTTTGGGAAACATGTTATACAAAAACGTTATCGAGGCCCCCTCTGCGATGTATCGGCAAACAAGAGGCTACCGAACTCATGAAAGAAATACGTGGTGGTACTGCGGCCCTCACATGAATGCTCGAGCTACGATGCAAATCATGCGAGAATGGGGTATTTTTGGATCACCGTAGGCCATTGCATCCGGTTTGTCAAAACTGCGACAAATGTCGGCGATACTCAAATCTTAATCACTTGCCTCCTCCACGAGTTATCTTGCATGACAACCCCTTGGCCTTTCGTCACTTGGGGAATTGATGTCATAGGCAAAATCACACCATCGAGCGATATGACCCACGAGTTCGTCTGGTAGCCGTGGATTATTTCACCAAGTGGGTTGAAGCCAAGTCCTACAAAATCCTCGATTCAAAGAAAGTCGCCCTCTTCATCAAAGAAAACATCATGTGCGATACGGGTTGCCGGCGAAAATCATTTCGAGATAATGGATCCCACTTCGAAGGGGAATGTGACGAGTTCTTTGGCGAGAATTCGAATAACCCGTCACAAGTCATCACCTACGGGCCCCCAACCAGCGGGCCGTCGAAGCGACAAGCAAGACTACGGAAAATATCATCAGGAAGATGGTGTCCGGGCGAGAGATTGGCGAGAAGTTACACTTGGCAGCTGCGGGGCTCTGAGAACATCGATCGGAAGCGGCAAGCGGGAAACACCTTTTGCCCTCACATACGGAATGGAAGCGTACTCCCAATCGAAATTTGGAAATACCCTCGCTCAGGTATCTTTGTGGAAAGCCGGATCAACGAGGTCGAGATGGCTCGAGTCGCCATGATGAATTGGCCCTACTAGACGAACGCCCGATTGAAGGCCATGGAACACATCCGAGCCTACCAAGGAAGGATGGCGAGCCTTCGACAAGAAAGTAAAGCATCGGGAGATCAGAGAAGGTGATCTCGTTCTAAAAGAAAAGCCCCGGTCCGTATCAACCCTCTCGGCAAATGGGAGCTGTATGGGTCGGGCCATATGTCGTCCCGAGAAGATCTTCTCAGGAGGAGCCATGCAACTTGCGAGACCTCGGACGGGAATCCTTTGTACACCCGGTGAATGGTGACAAGGCTGCGCGAGATACTACGCGTAAAAAAAAAAAAAGACCAAAAAAAAAAACAAAAAAAAAACAAAAAAAAAAAACAACAAGAAAAAAAGAGTGCTAAAGAGAGTAATACCCAACTAGGTTAGAAACCCGAAAAGGGCGGCCTAGGTAAAAACGGGGTTGCACCAAAAAAAAAAGACAAAAAAAAAACAAAAAAAAAAGAGTGCTAAAGAGTAATACCCAACTAGGTTAGAAACCCGAAAGGCGGCCTAGGTAAAAAACGAGGGTTGCACCAAAAAAAAAAAAAAAAAAAAAAAAAAACAAAAAGAGTTCACCGGGTTGAACTACGAAGACTGAGCTCCTCAAAATGAGGAACGTAGGCGGCGGAAACGGTTCGGTCTAAAGCACAAATAAAAGCCATACTTTGGCATCAATACAATTGATCGAGACCATGAAAGCGTCTCGAAAAACTCTAAAGCAATTCAAATATTCATTACAAGTTAAAAGCTCTTTGATGAGTCTAAGCCCGATTCATTCCTACAGCGGTAACTTTGCTAAAGAAAACTAAGATACATAATCAAACTAATGTGTGCTGTCATGGCAAGAAAGGGATACTTGGAAACCTCGAGTCACTCCAAGCCACTCGTCTTGGCCTCTCCCTTCTTCTTCCCCTCTCGAGTCTTCTCTTACGAACGGAAAAATGTCGGTATTCCTCTACCAAGCTGCGGTATAGGAACGGGGTCTATCAAACCGGCCTCTGTCGGGGCCTTAGTAGCCACTAGCGTCATCCCTCATCTCCTGTAACCTAGGCGGTAACATAGGAGCCCTCCTCTCTGTCTCTTGACGTAAGCCTCATGTCGGTCCACGGCGTCTCCGCTCTGTCATGAGGATTGGCCCTCGCCTCGGCCCTCCTCCTCTCGAAGCAGATCGGGACCTCCGCGCCCCATGATAGCCTGCGCCCAGTCTCAGAAGCCGCCACTGAGTCTCTCCCGGATGCCTCTCGTACCAATCCGGGTACAGTGGTCAAGAACACCGGTCTCGGACGCTTTGAGAATGACAGGAGGAAAGGCATCATACCTCCATGCTCGGGAAAGAAATGGAAACACAGGGATCATCCATGGAAGCAGGAGCCACCACCCTGGTGGCTATATCATCAAAACCCTCCAAAGGAACTGCTCCAAGCCAAAGCTGTCTCGGGACCCGGGCGGAATGTAGAAAGCTGGATGAGAAAGCCCGGAAGCATAACCACACAGGACCCGATCTGAAGCACTCTGCGAGTCTCCACCCTTGATGAGGCACCAACCATCGATATCTTGATCGGCGACCCGCCATCAGCGCTCCCACGAGCCACGATCATCAAAATCTACATCAACACCTCTCTGGCAAAAGTCGAGGCACGATCATATCGGAGGTTTCCCGAAGAACCCCCAAAGCGCTCCATCGGCCACGGGGTCAAGAGAAGCGGGCTGCCCCGTGCATATACCGCCGTCCGGTAGCTAATGCATCGAGAGCATGAAAAGTCTCCCCAAGAATCAAAGGCGACATCTACGCCGGGCGACGGTGAGCGACAACATCCGGCGAGAGCCGATGGCGAGATCCCAAAGGAATAGACCATGAACGAGGGTGCCAAACATACAAAGTGCAAAGGCATCCCAATAGGCATCATCCACCAAGCCTAGGCCCCTAAATCTGTCGGGAAGACCGGAAATATCGAAATGATCGGGACCGCGGATCATACCTTGCGCTTCCTCAGGGAAAGATGAAGGAGGACGCACAATCTGTCAACAAAAGAAGCCCCTCAGGGCAAAGGGACCGCTATCTCTTCCACCTCAGGACCTCAAGCAAGGCGAAATTCTTCGACGGTCGGAACAATCTCGTTGAAGGAAAGGCAAAAGACATGCCTTCTAGTATCCCAACGAAGAAGAAGCTCTTAAGAGGTCATAATCGGAACCAATTCTTTGAGAGACCACAAGCATCGTACCTTGTACCTTTCTTCAAAGAATGATCTTCTCTCGTGCATGATCTCCCTACACCACTCCTTGAACTTTTCAAAGAACAACATTTGCCTTTCTTTGGACAATTTTGGAGAATTTTTGGCCATTTCCATGGTTTTCTCTCTTTCTCCCGAAAATGGCATTTGTTTTGAATTTGGAGGTTGAAGAGGATATTTGAATTTGAAATAAAGCAAGACCAGGTCGAACCAAAATTAAAGGACAATGTCGGATGCGGTCCTATCCGCGCGGATGGGATTGCTCCCAAAAAAAATGCAGCAGTCAAGGCTGCTACACCAAAGAGGAATATTCCGTCCCGGTTGCTCGAAACTTGTGCAAAAACCTCCCCAAACCGGTCCATATACCAAACACCCTTGCAAAAAAAAAAAAAAAAACCAAGGCTCATGCAACACTGCATTCATATTGCATTGCATTCATAAAATAAAATCCTAAATTATTACATTCCAAAAAAAAAAAGAGAGTGTGCATAAAAAAAAAACAAACAAACATAAATAAAATCCTAAATTATTACATCCAAAAAAAAAAATGTGCATAATCTGTACAAATCTAAATCTAAATCTCAAAAAAAAAAAATCAATCGGAGTCTCCGGCGCAGATGTCTCCCCGGCCCCTCTTGCGACTCGGGCGCCTCCTCGGGAGCCACGAAAATCTCGGGCTCGAGAATCGTCCTCGTCTCCGAGAGAGGCTCGTCGGGACCAACCGGCACGCTACGATAGGGCAAGCCGAGATCTGCGAAAAAATCGTATCCAGAAGGTGAAGGCGTCGGACTCACACGTACGAAGACGACCCGCCATCTTTGCCCAAACGTGTCCTGCCCGTGTGGATCCCGAGAATGACGTGATCCGAAGCGACCGCGCGAGGATCAAGGAGAGGAGACAAAGGAGTCTACGAAGAAGTCTACGGCGAATAGGGAAGCCTCCGTCGACGGGCGCCGGCCGTGGTCGCCTCGCTCTAGCACGAGGAGCCCATGACGACCATCCTCTGATGAATCTCTTGGCCCGATCACTTGCTTCGTCGGCTTCTCGACGACCACCTCAGCGCACAAAAGCAAAAGCGTCAAAAAAAAAAAAAAAGAGGTGATGCTAAAGATGATGAAACAAAGGAAAGAAAAGAAGGGAAAAGGTGAAACCGTACCTTCATACCGGACGAGGCCGGAAAGCTCGTGGAAGTCGCTCGGGGCGAGGATCTGCACCCTCAATCGGACCCCATCTGGATATAGGAAAAATCCGTCAGAGGGTACCGCGGGATCCCAAGCCCCTCCTATCCGGAACTGAGGCATCCTCGGCCTCCTCAAGACGAATGTCGCATACGGCTCAATCGCCACGAAGTCAGAAGTCTTGACTGCTCGGTAATCATCCCAGTCACGGACCGATCGCTCGGAGTGCATCATATCGGCGGGAGGCTCCACCGGTGTCCTCAGGCGAGTTCACGCCATCTTTGGCGCGTCACCCTCTCTCCCGAGATAATATGCATCGCGAGTCGGACCCCTCAAAATCCTCCATTGCCTTTGTCCGGATCTCGGCGCCCTTCGGGTGCGCTACCTCAAGCGATCCCGGGGGAAGAATATCATCCCCTCATCTGTCTCGGCCTCCCAGTCGAAGGAAGGCAATCCGCGTACACGAGAGTCGTACGCCCCCTGGAGCTTATCTTCTCAGGGCATGCTTGGACCAAGGCTGCATGGCCGGATACGCCCGGCGTACTCCAGGCTGCCGCCATAGTGACGTGGAAAAACTCCAACGCCCCAGTACTGCGAAGGTAAAAATCCAATCAATCCGAGTGCAAATAAAAGTGTGTGCTCAAAAGAAGAGAGGAAAGCAAAGAGAGCTTATACCTCCGGGGCAAACTCGAAGCGATACAAGGAGCTCACGGCCTTCATTTGTACCTATCAAGAGCAAAATAAAGCTCTGCCGGCCAGGCCTCTCCCCACGAGACATCTCCGGCCGTCTCCATGTCCTCCAAGGACCTCGGCAAGGCAAAGCCGCCGTCCCCTCGGCATGTCCAAAGAGCGTGCTCGAGAAAGCAAACCACAAGAAGGCCACAGGCAATGCGATCGGCGCCTATCCTCTCCTCCCGACCTCGTAGCTCGCTATGGTCTCCACAATCTTGCCGTAGACCACGGCATACTCCATCCCCATCCCCTTTTTGGGAATAGGGGAAAATCCCGAGAAGAGCACTGCGGATCGGCATCGCTGTAGCCATCCCGCCACTCAATGCTGCGTCCATTAAAGGACGGGCCCGTGATCGCGGCGTAGTCGGAGGCGTAGTAGCCTCGCCCCGGAAGAAGTGGAAGGTGTGGGTCGCGTCCCACCGATCTTTGCGCCGAGCAAACATCGAAGCCCTTGCTCTTAGGGAACTTGACCGGTCCCTCAAGCACTCGACGAACTCCCGAGCCCCGTCTCGACAACAATGCATCTCGGACTCGGCAAAGCTCCTCGGCCCGCATCAGGAAGCCGGTCCCACAAGTCAATCACGAGACTCCACCGATCCTCGAGTCTTCATCTTGTTAATTGCTCAGTCACAAAACGGTTTCCGCCTGTAAAAAAAAAAAAAAAGAGAAAATGTCAAAAGATTGCATTTGCATTTACATTAAAAAAAAAAAAAAAAGAAATTTCGACTGACATAACGGCATCTGATGAGCATAGCCCCATTTTCTCGCATGAAAGAAAACAATTTTCAGCAAGTCCCAATGCATTCATCAAAAAAAAAAAAGAGAGAAGATGCATTCCTACGGAAGTAAAAACTCCGTCCCATTTTCAACAAAAAAAAATGCATACATGCATATCATCCATCTTACATGCAACGGGAGGAAAAATCCGTTCCACTTTTCAAAAAATACATATCCTAAACATACATACATCTCATATTGGCAAAATGCCCATTCTTTCCAAACAAAATGCATGCATTGCATCATCATTCATCAATATCAAAATTCAAAAAAAAAATCATCATCAAGAACATGCAATATTCAATTTCAAAAAAAAAAAAATCACAATTCTTCGAATTTTCACATGTAATTTTCGAATTGAAAAAAAAAATGTGGCAAAAATGCCAATTCTTTTTCCCAAGCAAAATGCACATTTTGGGTTACTCATATACTCATTACAACATGCAAAGCATCAAAATCAAAATTCAAAGCCAAGAACATCAATCATTCGAATTTTCAAAAAAAAAAATTCAAAAAATCACCCAAAATTTTCAAACAAGAAATCAACAAAGGGATCAAAGGGTTTCAAAGTATACCGTTCGGAGATGCGGATCCGAAGCCCAATGTTGCCAAGCATCGGGGTAATGCTCCTCCTCGGCCGATTGCGAAAGATTGTAATGCCTCCTCATCCGGACGAGCTCCAATCGCCTCTCCGCTACCGGGCCACGTCCTTGGCCTTGAAAAGCGCCTTCCCCGTGTTCCATTGCTCAAAAAATCGAAGAAATCGGAAGATTTTTGAAGCTTTTTGGCCAAAAATGGCGGATTTACAGAATTTTCTCTCTCTCTCTCTCTCGTAATTTTCTGCTAAAGCGAATGGGGAAGAAGAAAGGGCGTTGGCCTAATTAATACCCCTGGTTTTCGGTTCCTATCCGCGCGGATAGGATTGCAAGAGTCAAAATGACCCTTTTGCCCCTTAAAA
Organism: Adenophora triphylla var. japonica; assembly: GCA_022495995.1. NCBI lineage: Eukaryota > Viridiplantae > Streptophyta > Magnoliopsida > Asterales > Campanulaceae > Adenophora > Adenophora triphylla. The sequence continues at coordinate 2,104 of JAFEMH010000307.1, read as the reverse complement.
TTTCGGGACTACGCAATTCGGTCCCAAACTTGACGAAGTTAACCAAAGTTAACCAAAGTCGGCCCCTTGTCAAGAAAATTACCCCGGCGGTCAAACGTAAGACCGAGTGCCACGAGAAAGATAACGAGATCCCGTATCTTTCATCAAAATTACCCCGGCGATCAAGCGTAAGACCGAGTGCCACGAGAAAGATAACGAGATCCGTATCTTTCATCAAAATCTTCCGGCGTGATCAAACGTAAGGCCGAGTGCCGAGAAAGATAACGAGATCCGTATCTTTCATCAAAATTACCCCGGCGGTCAAAGCGTAAGACCGAGTGCCACGAGAAAGATAACGAGATCCCGTATCTTTCATCAAAATTACCCCGGCAGATCAAACGTAAGACCGAGTGCCGAGAAAGATAACGAGATCCGTATCTTTCATCAAAATTACCGGCGATCAAAGCGTAAGGCCGAGGTGCCGAGAAAGATAACGAGATCCGTATCTTTCATCAAAATTACCCGGCGATCAAGCGTAAGGCCGAGTGCCGAGAAAGATAACGAGATCCGTATCTTTCATCAAAATTACCCGGCGATCGAAGCGTAAGGCCAGAGTGCCACGAGAAAGATAACGAGATCCGTATCTTTCATCAAAATTACCCCGGCGATCAAGCGTAAGACCGAGTGCCCGAGAAAGATAACGAGATCCGTATCTTTCATCAAAATTACCCCGTGATCGAAGCGTAAGGCCAAGGTGCCACGAGAAAGATAACGAGATCCGTATCTTTCATCAAAATTACCCCGGCGAGTCGAAGCGTAAGGCCAGAGTGCCGAGAAAGATAACGAGATCCGTATCTTTCATCAAAATCTTCCCCGGCGATCAAAGCGTAAGACCGAGTGCCGAGAAAGATAACGAGATCCGTATCTTTCATCAAAATTACCCGGCGATCAAAGCGTAAGACCGAGGTGCCGAGAAAGATAACGAGATCCGTATCTTTCATCAAAAATTACCCCGGCAGTCAAGCGTAAGGCCGAGTGCCACGAGAAAGATAACGAGATCCAGTATCTTTCATCAAAATTACCCCGGCGAGTCAAGCGTAAGGCCGAGTGCCACGAGAAAGATAACGAGATCAGTATCTTTCATCAAAATTACCCCGGTCGAAGCGTAAGGCCGAGTGCCGAGAAAGATAACGAGATCCGTATCTTTCATCAAAATCTTCGGCGGTCGAAGCGTAAGGCCGAGTGCCACGAGAAAGATAACGAGATCCGTATCTTTCATCAATTCTCCGTCGAAAGTGATCAAGAAACGAGAGTGCCACGAGAAAGATAACGAGATCCGTATCTTTCATCAAAATAGAAACGTACCGATCCCGTATCCGTATCTTTCATCAAAATCATCCGGCGGTCAAACGTAAGGCCCGATTTCCCAGAACGAATACGTCGATTTTCCCAACCAAAGGCTAACGAAATCCCACAAAGTTAACGGAATCCCAAAGCCAACGCGAATCTCGAGTAGTACTCGAACTACGAAAGGGCTTGATTCCCACTAGGGATACGTAGGTAGCCTATCATTAGGTCCGGCCCCTCGACCAAAACGGTCACCCTATCCTTCGGCGGCGAGACAAAGTCCGCAGAAAGGCCATTTCAAATTAAGGTCAGGCGCCTAAAAAGCCATCATCATCAAGGTTCGAGGCACCTAAAACGCCATCATCAAGGTTCGAGGCACCTAAACGCCATCTCAAGGTTCGAGGCACCTAAAACGCCATCTCGAGGTTTGAGGCACCTAAGACGCTATCACTAGAAAGCGATAAATCGCAATCATCCCAGCGGATAGACCCGAAAATGGTCATTCCTATCCCCGGCGGGCGGATAGCCATCAGACCAAAAATGGTCATCTCTTATCCCAACGAGTTTCTTTCCGATCTTAGCACAGTAGAACTCGCTCATCGGGTTCGAGGCACCTAAAAACGCCATCATCTCGGGGGTCAAAGGCCCGAACTACGGCAGCTTGATTCCCATTCGGGATACGTAGGTAGCCTATCGCTAGGTTCGGCCACCCGATCACTCGATCATCTGCCAAATATGGAGCCTTACTCTTATCGACTGACCAGCTTCCTTCGAAAGC
>JAFEMH010000306.1:845000-861999 GCA_022495995.1 Adenophora triphylla var. japonica | reverse complement strand
ACATCACAGTCCAGCTGGACGAGCGTCGCCTTCCTCGCGTGTTGGTAGACGGAGGTTCCGGAATGAATGTCTTGCCCGCCAAGATGATGGACCTGCTTGACATCAAGCCCACAGATCTTAAGCCTTCAGTCCACACTGTCAAGGCCTATGACTCTACTTCCCGTACAGTTCTCGGGGTTGCTACTCTTAACATCTGGTTCGGCAAGCGGGTGATCCCCACCGAATTCCAAGTGTTGGACATTCCAATCACTTTCACAGCCATCCTGGGGCGTCCCTGGCTGCATCAAATCAATGGCGTGGCATCCACCCTTCACCAGTGCCTCAAGTTCATGCAAGGCAACGAGCTAACCACAGTCTACGGCGACAGTGTCACCACCGAGGGGACCAGCACCAACGACATTCCAGTATTGGAAATCAAGCATAATGATGACATGCCATTAACTGGATTCACTCTGGAGACCTCCAAGATCCAAATATGCAACGTGGACCTTCCACTGTCTCACGATCAGATTCCTCCCGCCATGAGGATGATGAAACTCATGAACTTCATCCCAGGACTGGGGCTCGGCAAAAGGCTGCAAGGCCAACACCAAGTTATTGAAGTCAAGGACCACACCACGGTCCAGGGGCTTGGCTACGTGCCAACACCGGCTGACATCAAGGAAGACAAAAGGCTCGCCCGCACCAAGGCAGCAGCCCACAAAAGGGGAACCTCCGACGGCACACCCAATCTCCGACCTTACAGCTTTGACCTCGCTCATTACTTCACCAAGGGAACCGACAGCAGAACTGAGGGGACCAACAAGGGAACCGACAGCAGAACTGAGGGGACCGACAAGGGAACCGACAGCAGAACTGAGGGGACCGACAGCGGAACCGACAGCAGAACTGAGGGGACCGACAGTGGAACTGATGAAGATGAGAAAGAAGCAGGGATAGTCAACACCAAGACTACAGGAAGAATGGAACAGCTAGCACGGGACCTCAAGCGTTTCAGAGGACTCAAAGCTAATCCGATAAGGGGAGCGTTCCTCGACATCACAGCTCTACCTGGACCAACTGCCACCACAGTCCAGCATGAGTACACATTCAAGGGAATCCCAGACTTGGAGGAGCAACTCAAGGTACTCTCCATGGGAAACAAGTTGTTCGGATCAGCCGCCGAGGCCACATTCGAGACAGTAAATCCAAAGCAGAAGGAACCAGAATTCATAGAAGACGCTCTCAGTGGACCAGCTCTACAGAGTCTGTTTGAAGAAGTCATGGAGTTGCCCAACTTGATCGACTGGGGCTCCGACAACAGCATGATCGCCATGATAGGGACAGCAGGAGCCAAGCCTCTCGATCCCCGCACCCTCCTCAAGCATCCAGCAATGCCACTGAAGAATTGGGTAACTTTCACCGGACCAAGGGCAAGCCAGGCAGAATTGGAAGACAAGCTGGGCCCGCACCCACATCTCCCTAAACCCGGTCTCAAACCCTTTGAGTCAGTCCTTGTCAGAGTCCAGTCCTCTGAGTCATCCAACGGCCTTACGCCGGAGGACTATAATGTTGTAGCCAATCATGTATTCCCGTTCTTGTGTAATGAAAAGTCTGACCTTTCGGAGTATCCTCTCATTGCCACTTTAACAACTGATAAGTTAACAAACAACTTAAAAGACGTTAATAATTCAATTGATAAAGAAGCAGACACATTAAACGAACAATACATTAAAGAAGTTCTCGAGCGTGTAGTTGACCAAGAGGACAACCGGGCCCAAGCTGCCGAAGAGGTTATGACCAAAGTGAACCTGGGGTCAGTGCAAGAGCCTAAAGAGACACAAGTGGGCAGTTTCTTCGCCGATGCAGAAAAGGAAGCCCTGATAAGCCTCCTCCGGGAGTATGTTGACGTGTTCGCCTGGTCATATCAGGACATGCCAGGACTCGATCCCTCAATCGTGGAGCACAGAATTCCCCTGGATCCCGAATCCAAGCCTGTCAAACAGAAGCTGCGCAAGATCAAGCCAGAGTGGTCCTTGCAAGTTAAAGAAGAAATTGAGAAAATGCTCCGAGTTGGTTTCATCAGAGTGATTGAGTACCCGACTTGGCTCTCCAACATCGTGACGGTCACCAAGGCCAACGGAAAGGTCAGATGCTGCGTGGATTTTCGGGATCTCAACAAGGCCAGCCCTAAAGATGATTTCCCACTGCCTAACATCGACATGCTGGTCGACACCACGGCAAATTTCGAAGTAAAGTCCTTCGTGGACGGATTTATTGCTGGATACAACCAGATCAAGATGTCCGAGGAGGATCAGGCCAAGACTGCCTTCACCACTCCATGGGGGACATACTGTTACACGGTCATGCCGTTCGGTCTAAAGAACGCTGGGGCTACTTACCAGCGGGCTGCAACAGCCCTCTTCCATGACATGATTCACAAAGAAATCGAAGTATATGTCGACGACATGATCATCCACTCCAAGGGATCAGACATGCAGCACATGACAGATCTGAGGAAGTTCTTCAACAGACTCAGAAAGCACTCCATGAGGTTGAACCCGGCAAAGTGCACCTTCGGCGTCAAGCGCGGCAAGGTACTGGGGTACATGGTTACAGAAAGAGGTATCGAAGCCGATCCCAGGAAAATCAAGGCCATCATCGACATGAAGCCGCCTCAAACCCTGACAGAAGTGAAGAGCTTCATGGGAAGACTTCAGTACATCAGTCGCTTCATCAACCAGTTGACATCTCTCTGCGAGCCCATGTTCAAACTGATGAAAAAGAATGCCGACATCAAATGGGACTCCGAGTGCCAAACAGCTTTCGAGAAGATCAAGACCTACTTGGTTAATCCCCCAATTCTGTGCCCGCCACATGAAGACAAGCCACTACTCCTGTATCTGACAGTAACAGACACGTCAATCGGAGCAATGCTGGCACAAGAACAGAAAGATTCCAAGGTTGAGCATGCAATCTACTTCGTAAGCCGAAAGCTTCAAGGAAGTGAACTCAGCTACTCAGCATCAGAGAAAACCTGTACCGCCTTGGTATGGGTAGTCGGGAAACTGAAACACTACATGCAGTCGCATTCAGTGCTCCTGGTCTCCAAAGTGGACCCCGTCCGATATCTCTTTGACAAGCCATCCCTGTCAATGCGGCTAGCCAAGTGGTCATTCTTCCTGGCTGAGTTCGACATCAAGTACATGGTCAGAAAATCGACAAAGGGCAGAGTAATGGCAGATCAACTTGCCGACTTCCCGAGCAGTGAACCTAAGGGTCCTGATCCGCAATTTCCGGACGACGGAATCTTTTCACTTGACAGCGCAAACCGTCGGCAACTCTTCTTCGATGGGGCAGCCAACAAGAAGGGGAATGGCATTGGAATGCTCCTTGTCGATCCCGAGGGACGAGCATACTCCCATAGCCCGTCAAGCTGAATTTTGAAGCGACCAACAATGCGGCAAATACGAAGCACATGCGGCGAGGTTTGGAAACCGCCCTCGAGCGCAACATCTTAGAGCTGGATGTATATGGAGACTCGGCATTGATCATCAATCAAGTATCCAACAAATGGAAGACGGTAGATTCGGCCTTGAAGTACCACGCGTACATGGAGGAGCTCATTGCTCGGTTCAAGGACATCTCTTTTCACTATTTGCCAAGAGACGAGGAATCCGCCGCGAGGCATACAGCAGCCCTCGCCTCTCTTGTCGAAATTCAGAGGGAAGCGGTAAAACCCCTCGAGAATAGGCGGACGGAAACACCCGCCTATTCTTTGTGAGATCGAAAAAGAAAAAGAAACGATCGACGAACCACAGTACAATCAAATTTACCGAGTACCTCCAAAGCGGAGAAGCTTCCTTCACAAATGAAGATGGAAAATACAAAGAAGGGATCAAAGCCAAAAACATGATGGCATTAAAATGCTGGCATCCCATTTCGTCATGCAGGGGGTATGTTGTACAAGAAGCGCCACCAAGGGCCGCTCCTTCGGTGTGTAAACAAAGAAAAAGCCGGCGAGCTAATGAACGAAGTTCACAACGGAACTGCGGTCCGCACATGAACGCAGAGCATTGACACGAGATCATTCTCCGTATGGGATACTGTGGATATCAATGGAAACGGGCGCATCCGGTTCGTCAGAAGGCTGCGACAAATGTCAACGGTTTTCCAACCTCCCATCCACTCCCTCCTCACGAACTCTCTTGCATGACTACGCCATGGCCTTTCGCCACGTGGGGAATCGACGTCATCGGCAAGATCACTCCTCCAGGGGAGCAATGGTCACGAGTTCATTTTAGTCGCGATCGACTACTTCACCAAATGGGTAGAAGCCGGATCATACAAGGTGCGAATTCTAGGAAGGTGGCCGAGTTCATCCGAGAGAACATCATGTGCCGATACGGAGTGCCCAACGAGATCATCTCAGACAATGGGACTCACTTGAAGGAGATTGTGACCAACTGCGGCCGAATTCGAGTCACACGTCACGAGTCTTCTCCTTACGGACCACAAACCAATGGTGCGGTAGAGGCGGCCAACAAGACTCTCGCCATGATAATCGGAAAGATGACCACCGAGAGGTCGGGAGGCGGCCCGAAAAGCTACATCTAGCCCTGCAGGGGATCTGAGACATCGATCGAGAACCGCCACGGGGAGACTCCGTTCGCACTTACCTACGGAATGGAAGCAATGTTACCCGTGGAATTGGAAATTCCATCCCTCAGTCCTCTTGGAAAACGGGATCAATGAAGTCGAATGGCTGAGCCGTCACGACGAACTTGCTCTACTCGACGGCGCGCAGTTGAAAGCCATGGAACACACTCGAGCCTACCGGAGAGCGAGAATGGCACGAGCATTCGACAAGAAAGTCAAGATCCGAGACATCAGAGAAGGCGACTTGGTGCTAAAGGAAAAGCCTCCTACCCAGCGAGACCAATCCCCTCGGAAAGTGGGAGCCTGCACCCGGATAGGACCATTCGTGAAGTGAAAGAAGTCTTCTCAGGAGGAGCCATGAAACTAGCGAGATTTGGACGGAAACCCTTTCGTTAACCCCGTGAACGGAAGCAAGCTCATGAATGCTTCGTTTGAGGAAGAGCACGAGTCAACTCACCTTCCCCATACACCGTCCCCCTCGGTAAATTAAAGTGCTAAAGAGTAATACCCATTTGGATACATTCCCGCTAATGATCCGGGTAAAAAGCAGTCGCACTTCTTTTGTCTTTGTTTTCTCAAATTCACCTAAAGTGTCGAACTACGGTGACTGAGCCCCTTAGTCCGGTTGTAAAAGGGGAACGTGGCGGCCATCTTTGGTTCGGTCTAAAAAACAAAAAAAATACAATAAGCATCAATTGCTTGTGTTTCGAAAAACTCTTTTCATTTAACCTACAAATTCATAACGGTTAAAACATTCTTTGATGAGTTCAAGCACGGTCAACTCTTGACTCGCTACACGCTAGCAAAACTACAATAAAACATTAATCAATTAATGTGTACGCAATGACAATGGGTGGATACTGCTGGACGGTAAGGTCAACCTAGTTTCCGTACTAGGTCCTTCATCCTTCTTCCCTTTCCACTTTTCCCCGGCGAGTGTTCTTCACCTTCGCGGGAAATATTCCGGTAGGCCTTCTACTGGCTCGGGGACTCTTCCCGACGCCTCCGTCAATCCTGTGAGCTGTCAATACGGTCCTTTCTCTAGCTCTGTCTCGAGCCGCCTCGCTTCGAGCCATCATCGCGGTGCTTTGATTGGCCTCCGATCGGCACTTGCCACATAATCAGCCATGGCGTCGCCGATACGATTCCCGGGGTTAGCCCTCGCCTCTGTCCTCCTCAATGTCGAGCTGTCCGGGTGATCGGCACCCAGCGGCTCGCTCCGTCTCCACAAGATAGCCATCTGTGTCTCCCCATACACTCTTCGTACCGGGTCCGGATCTTTGCGTCGACGAACAGTGCCCTCTCTCCGGTGAAAGAGAACCACAGCGGGAAAGGACGTGTATTGCCACCACCGGGTGACCGGCAACGGCGTCGAAGGATCCTCCATCCGCGAAGATCCCACCTCAAAGGTAGCGGCATAACTCGGATCGGTCGGTGGCATCTGCTCCGGCCGTCTTGCCCTTGAGAACCAATGATGGAATATAGAAAGACGTGCGAGACGGCCCGGCACTCGACGATCAACAGACCCTCCTGAGCGGTCCTACAAGTCTGTAACTTCCAATGGGGAACCCACCATCGCAAGTGATGCGTGCCAAGTGCGGCCATCCCGAGCTCCGGCTCGGCTGATTACCCCTATCACCGGAAGGACGTCGCGAGAAAGACCCAGCGTCACGGGACATTGGCACCTCGGGCATCATCTGCGGACCTCTCCCTCGGCCGCGTGGATTCGGCATAGCGGGACTCCCTCCCCACATGTATCGGCTGCGGTCGCCATCCAGGCCTATGCCCGAGGAACGTCTCGCCAGAGACCCGATGGCACGATGTCTCCTCCACTCCCGTGCCTTTGCCTCACCGAGGTCCGGTCTGTTGTGATGGCACACACCCGAGACGTGAATGTGAACAAAGTAGCAATCACACACAGAGCAAACGCGTCCCACGCAAAGACGCTCCCCTCAGCTCCGGCAAATCTTTCGGGCAGTCCCGAAATGTCAACGTAATCGGTATCCTGTATCAGCATCCCGTATGCTTCTCCGGTCGAGATACCCAACAAAGACACTAGCTTCTCAACGGTGGCCATGCCACCGGCATACGGAAGAACTAGGCATTCCGTCTCGAGGTCCTCCCAGAATGGCGGAAATCTTGACGTAGGAGTGACTTCGTTGTACGAAAGGCTGTACACATTCCTCCTTACGTCCCGGAGCCGAGACGCGCTCTCAAAAGATCCCAATCTGGCATGAGCTCCTTCAAAGCCCAAGCAGTTTAATCCCGTAACGACCTTCGAAAAACCTTTTGTTACGCCTCGTGTGGTTCCGTACCCACGGCGAAAGTTGTCCAAATATCGCTCTTGCATCCGAGGCGATAACTTGGGAAAAGGAGCCATGTCAGAAGGTGAAGAAAACCTTAAGAAATGGAAAAGAACTCAGCCAGGAATGAGCAAAAGCAATGCGCAGTTCTTACAAATTGCAAAGCTGAAGCTGCAATTTAAAGAATGCGGAAATTCATTTCAAGTCGTAGGACTCCCCCTGCCGATTGACTTGGTCAACTCTGCGGCCCATTGCCTTAAAGTTGGAAACATTTCCAAACCATGCCCTGTTCACCCTTATGAAATCTGCGTGCACATACGATTTCATTCAACAAATGACAATATCCCTTAGCCAGGGCTCGTGCAACAGTGCAAATAATTAAAAATTAGTGCATACAAGCTTAATTTTTGACCCGTTCAATTTTTAATGCATTTCTCCTTTTTATTTATTTTTGATTAACCTATTTGCTTATTTGCCGAAAATAGCTGAAGGTGATCACGGAATAAATATGCGAAGTACGAGTTCCGCCCACGGGCGCCTTTTTACAAATATATTTCAAATCAAAATTTGTTCACGACAAATACATGCATTTTGTCTAAACAAAATAATAAAGAAAGAAACGGTAAAAGGGGACTACTCGAGTCTGCTCGTCATCCGTACACTCGGCGTCTTTGCCCGCGCCTGCTTAGGATCTGTCGCAAACGAGGAACTCGCCGAACTCCTCCAGTAGGGAATAGGCAAAGGGCCTCCTCGGAGTACGCGAACTCGAGGACTCCCTCTCTCGCGCCCCGGAGTGCGCGGAAGAAGGAGCTCCAAATCCCGGTAGTTCCGCCGCGAGCCCGGCCAAACCCTGTGTGAAGTCCTCCCCACCGAGTTTGTGGGAAGCGGGCGAACCCTCGGCCTAGACGGCCCCGATCGCGGACGTCCACGCTCCTCCGGGAGGCTGCACCGCATGAACTCCACGAGCCTCTGGCGTGGCGGACCACCCGTCCACCGGCCTCGTGGCCTCATTGTACGTATGGCCGGATACTGCACGGAACCGGGAAAATCATCGAAGCGAACAGAAAGTACGGATGCATCATGTGCGGAATGCTACTATCAAATGCGAGAAAATCGAGAAAAGATGCTCACCGAAGCATTGGGGTCCGCCACGTATCGTGGTCTCGGCTCCGTAGAGTGGGATCACAAGTCGCCTGCGCGAACCGTCCGGCCCCTCGTACAGCTAGCCTAGCTCGTGGGACGGGGAAAATGTCGAGGACCTCCGGGGACCTCGCCCTCCCTATCTTTGCACTGTGGGCTCCTCGGCCTCATCCTCAAGAAAACATCATAGGCGGCCCCGCTATGATGTACTCGGTGAAGTACACACCTGAAGGTATCCCTCCGGCTCATCCATCGGCATCTCCAGGGGATGCTGCATGTACGAAGGAGGATCCACTGGCACCAATGGAAGAGACCCACTTTGCCTATCTTTGACGGGTCGCCCTCTCCCCCAGGATACATGGCGTCGCAGTGAAGTCCCACCGGGAGCTTCGCCGCCGTGTAGTCTCGGCGGCAATCTGCACCGCGACATGATCAAACACTGCTCCACCGAGTCCGGCTTTGGATCCTCTCGGAGAACTCCGGGTTCGGCGCCGGAGATATCTCCTCGTATGACACTCGAGTGCCAACCCTCGAAGAGACCGCCCTCTTCGCCTTCTTACGAGGCCGACGAGGCGGGGAACGAGGGACGGTACGGCTCCTTGACGTCCCAAGCTGCGGGTGAACACCTCGTAGCACGGACACCCAAGAAAATGGAAAGTTATGTCATCTACAAAGCGAGATACTTACGAGTACATAAAAGAGGCAAGGAAGAGAAAAAGCACGTAAACTTACATCCAAGACGGGCGTAAAGCGGCTAAATGAGTGCTCCTCTCCCCGCGAGAACCTGTCCAGGGGAATGGTAGAGCTCGGCCGATCCGGCCTCCCCCACGCAAACCCCCTCACGGCATCCGGATCGTCGGCGGCCGAGCGAGAGGGAAGTGACAAGACGTGTCGGAAGTCGGGAACAAGGTCGGCGACGGCGCAGACAAAGGAACCCTCGAGCCGGACGCTCCGCGGTCATCCTCGAGGACCCGGCCGGATAATCGGCGACACCCGCCCTCAAGTGATGCTCCATCGGCTGTGCCGAATGCCTAAGCCCCCGGCATCGGTAATATCGAAACCCGGCTGACCAGACAACTACTCAGGGGTGTAACCATCAACCCACACCGGCGCGTTGCCATAAGTCGGCAACCCAGTGATAGCGGCAAAATCCGTGGGAGTCACCGTCGCCTCCCCATGCTGAAATGGAAAGTGTGGGTCGTATCCCACAGTACTCGCTCGGCGCGACATACATGGACCTGCCCCTCGGCGTATCGGTGTCGCGGCTACAGCGATAAACCCGGCCGGCCGGAGTCAATCACCGGTGTCGTGGACTCCTCTCTCCCTCTCGGGCCACGTCAGGATAAGGCCCCACAATACCTGCTGCCTCAAAGGCACCCGACTCTTACGGTTGTGGGTATCAACCATCCCTGTCCCTCAGACAAACAAGACAGAAGCAACGTCAACAAAATGCAACAACGCATGTCAAAAGGATGCAATGCAGATACGGTTCTCATTCATTTCCTACGTATATCCAAAATCTTTCGAAAACTCCGTCGAATCCGGAACTTTCAAAATCATTTCGAAAACTCCGTCGAATCCGGAACTTTCAAAATCTTTCGAAAACTCCGTCGAATCCGGAACTTTCAAAATCTTTCGAAAACTCCGTCGAATCCGGAACTTTCAAAATCTTTCGAAAACTCCGTCGAATCTGGAACTTTCAAATTCTTTCGAATTTTTCGAAAATTTCGCTCCGTCCCGAATTAAAGTTACTTTAATTTTGGAAAATGCATTTAGACATGGAATTTTGCAACCAAAATTTTTATGTCATCTACCCATGATGTCAATTGAACTACGTCCTAGTCAATTTCGACAACGATTCATAGCAAAGTCAAAAGCCCCAAATCGGGCACCAAAATCCCTAAGTAAATTCCTAACAAATTTCTAACATTTAAAGAATGCACATTCTTGAAATTAATGGAATTTGTAGGGAACTTACGTGTCTTTCGATCCCTCCCTTGGAGTTGTGGCGGTCCCTCGCCGGATAAAACTCCGCCGGATTCAATGGAAGAGTGGTGGTTCGAATGGTCCGAACCAATCGAGTTCTTTCGTCGTCGGTCCTTCCGTGGCGAGCCATTGGTCCTCCTTCACCCTCCATAGCGATTTTCCCTCACAAATTCGAGCAAACCTTGCAATTTGGGTTGGATTTCTCTCTCTTTTCTCTCCTCTCTCGCCGGCAACAATGGAAGAAAGTGAGCTTTTTCTTCCCCAGCCTCGGCATTTAAAAGGTTTCTGGAAAAACAGTAAAAATCGTGGGACTCTTACTTGCACAGAATAATTTTTGCCCCTTTGCCCCTCAGCTTTTGGCAATTCCAATTTTACCACTTTTGGCCCCCGAAAGTGTAAAATTTCCCCCAGTTAGACATTTCTAACGCCCTATCCCCCGAGGATAATTCCCAGTTAGTTTTCACTAACGCTCGTCTCCAGACGTTAAAGTCCCAGTTAGTTTTCACTAACGCTCGTCTCCAGACGTTAAAGTCCCAGTTAGTTTTCACTAACGCTCGTCTCCAGACGTTAAAGTCCCAGTTAGTTTTCACTAACGCTCGTCTCCAGACGTTAAAGTCCCGATTAGTTCTCACTAACGCTCGTCTCCAGACGTTAAATTCCCGATTAGTTCTCACTAACGCTCGTCTCAGGCGTTAAATTCCCGATTAGTTCTCACTAACGCTCGTCTCAGAACGTTAAATTCCCGATTAGTTCTCACTAACGCTCGTCTCGCACGTTAAATTGATTAGTTTTCACTAACGCTCGTCTCCAGACGTTAAATTCCCGATTAGTTCTCACTAACGCTCGTCTCCCGACGTTAAATTCGGTTAGTTTTCACTAACGCTCGTCTCCAGACGTTAAATTCCCAGTTAGTTTTCACTAACGCTCGTCTCCAGACGTTAAAGTCCCAGTTAGTTTTCACTAACGCTCGTCTCCAGACGTTAAATTCAGTCCAGTTGACGTTTGACATTCAAACGTTCAACCATGTCTCCGGACATTTTAGTTACGATTCCGTCTCCCGACGTTAAAATTTAAATGGTCCTCACCATTAAACTCTCATTCGCGACCTTTCACGGTCCGATTTCAATCCTCAATCGTGACCTTTCACGGTCCGATTTCAATCCTCAATCGTGACCTTTCACGGTCCGATTTCAATCCTCAATCGTGACCTTTCACGGTCCGATTTCAATCCTCAATCGTGACCTTTCACGGTCCGATTTCAATCCTCAATCGTGACCTTTCACGGTCCGATTTCAATCCTCGATCGTGACCTTTCACGGTCCAATTTCAATCCTCAATCGTGACCTTTCACGGTCCGATTGACTCAATCGCGACCTTTCACGGTCCGATCTCAAGCGATTGATCCGACCTTCGCGGTCCGACCTCCACTCTCTTACCAAGACCTTCGCGGTCATCTCGGCAGGCCAATAAGCCCGAACCCCAAGGTACGAACGCCTTGCAAATGGTCTCCTTCGGCAGCGCAATAAGCCCGAACCCCAAGGTACGAACGCCTTGCAAATGGTCATCTCGAGGCAAACTGCAATAAGCCCGAACCCCAAGGTACGAACGCCTTGCAAATGGTCTCTTCGGCAACTGCAATAAGCCCGACCCCCAAGGTACGAACGCCTTGCAAATGGTCTCCTTCGGCAACTGCAATAAGCCCAAACCCCAAGGTACGAACACCTTGCAAACAGGCTCCTTCGGCAACTGCAATAAGCCCGAAGCCCAAGGCACGAACGCCTTGCAAACAGTCTCCTTCGGCAAGAATCGCAATAAGCCCGAACCCCAAGGTACGAACGCCTTGCAAACAGTCTCCTTCGGCAACAGCAATAAGCCCGAACCCCAAGGCACGAACGCCTTGCAACAATCCCTATTCGGCCATCCTAGTAAGCCCGAACACCTTTTCACTTCAGCAAGTGAACATTCATCTCCCCGGCCGCCAGTCGTAAGCCCGACCGTTCCACTTCAGCGGCAGCTGCAATAAGCCCGCACAACAATCCCTCTTCGGCCATCCAGGTAGGCCCGAACGCTCATCCCCTGCAGGATAAAACTGGCAACAGCAATAAGCCCAGCACCCAAGGCACGAAAGCCCTCGTCAGCATCGCAACTCCGGTTTGAAGCACCACACGCCCTCGAAGGTTTCAGAAGTCCCAGGTTCAGACGCCTCCTAACAGTCTCCATTCAGGTACAGGTACCTCGCGAATGGTCTTATCCAGGTTTAGACGCCTCATAACAGTCTCGCTCAGGTCAAGGTCCCCATGCGCGGCCCTTGCCCCTTTTCGAACTACGATCGGCTTGATTCCCGCTCGGGATACGTAGGAATCCTTTTCGCTAAGGGTCCAGCCAGCTGACCGCCCAGGTCTCCTTCAAAGTAAGGCATCCCGATTTGGATCCTTATCTTTTTCAACGACCCCACCTCCTTCGGAGGAGACGTCGCTGAGGGCTAGCGTAAGTACCCAAATTCGGATCGTCCAAATCCGTCGGAAAGTTAACCGAAATCCGTTAGCGGCCCGCTCGGAGTTAACCGAAACTCGTTAAACTCCCAGTTATCGTGCCAACGAGACGTCCGGGCTTGCCCGTGCATCCCGATGTCGAACCGTACTTAGCACGTGACATCTCACGTAAAAGTATGGCTTTCCCTGAAAGACGCATTTTCCGGCACTTTCCGGGGGCGTTTCGGACATTTCCGGTTGTTATTTTAAAAAACGGACAAAACCGGGACCGAGGGACAAAATCCCACCTCAGCTGGTGACTCAGAGGACACGTGGCAGCCATGCCACCTCCCTCTAGTCACCCTTCAATCAATTTCAAAGGGAAAAGACCAAAATGCCCCTGGTTTGCAAGCCAAGTCCGGCCGGACTCACTGTGCAATTTTCCTGAAATTGCCAACAAGTCCTCCAGATTTCCAAAATTCCCAAAACCCCTGAAATTCAGTCAAAGTCCGGCCGGACTCCTACTGCAATTTTCACCCTATAAATAGAAGTTGCTGTCAAAGGCAAGGAGGAGGATTTTAAACACCAAAAATCACATACCCCACGGTCCAAACTGGTTTCCACCCCTCCCGAGCTCCCGTTTTGTCTCGATTCGCGTGAAACCTTCGTATTTCGATCAAATACGCACCCTACAACTTCGAAACAACCTTTCGAATAACTTTCCGTGTCCCGTGCACACCTCCCGAGCCAAAGGAGTCGACCCTAGCCATAGGTATAACTCCCTCTCTCTGAATCTTCTGTTCCGTCTCGGTTTACGCGCCAGTCGCTATAACTGTTTCGAACGTCATTGTCAAAATGTAGACGCCTCCGTCTAACGGGGTCCGATACGTTTTAGCCCCTCGATCCTCTTCTCTTTCCGTAAGAGAAGTAATCACGGGTTAAAACGGCGTTCCGACCCCGTTCCGTTTACTTTTATGTTATTTACAATTCCGAGCCGTTTGGCCTCGTTGATCGTCATTTACAATTCCGAGCCGTTTGGCCTCGTTGATCGTCATTTACAATTCCGAGCCGTTTGGCCTCGTTGATCGTCATTTACAATTCCGAGCCGTTTGGCCTCGATGATCGTCATTTACGATTCCGGATCGTTTGATTCCGTTGACACCGCTTTAAATACTATCATTTACCAGTCCGATCCGTTTGGATTGTGATAGTATTTACTTTTCAAAAGTCCGAGTCGCAACCCGATTCGTTGATCGCATATCATTTAATACGCATTTTTTCCGTAAAAATCGTTAACAATGTAATGCCCGGTTCAAAACCGGAGTTCGTCCGTCGAACTCTCTTTCAAAACGCGCGAAATGACGTTTGCCACGCAAACGCTCATCTTCAAACTCAAAGCCGCCATTTGACACTTAAAATCATTTAATACGCATTTTTCTCATAAAAATCGTTAACAATGACTCATCTTCAAACTCAAAGTCGACGTTTGCCACGCAAACGCTCATTTCAAACTCAAAACCGACGTTTGTCATTCAAACGCTCGTCTTTTCAAAAGTCACCTAATCAACGTTTGTCACTCAAACCAAGATTAAAGCTTGTCATTCAAGCCCCCATTTCAAAGGACACACACACACACACACACACGATTTCGAGAAAGGTAGAAAGACTCGTCATGCGAGGCGTTTCGGGCGATCTCGTAATACTCTACCCGAAACGTAACCTGACCTCCGAACCTAACAATCTCTGGTACAAAAAGCTTTTTACTCGTTTTTGCTGCCAATAAAAATGATCCCCGTTTTCAAAGCCTTTTCCTAAGTTTTTGCTACCAATAAAAACGACACCATTTTCGCAATAGCCGTTTCTCAACGTTTGGGCTCAAAATACAAAACCGCGTGGCGACTCCTCATTCTGCTCCTTCCCGTGAAGCGAGGTCTCAGACACCAATCCCCCGCGAAAGACAACCGCCTTTTCCGTCGCGCCCCGCGCGCGGAAAAGATCGGGTAATTTCACCCACATTCAATACTTACTCTTAAACCATTAACATCCACAATTATTCTATACCACTCTTCTTTCAACTTAGATCACCATTTTACAACCAAAATCAATTCAACCTTGACTAAACCATTTCAACTCAATTAACATTATTAAAAATACCAAAAATCCTTTTCTTTCAACAAGAGATTCAATAACACATAAAGTGAGCAATTATTAGAAGGAAGTCATAATAACTTAAAAAATTGATGTGAAACGAAATATTTATCTTTCGGGCTTGATGCGCTTCCCTCGCCGCCACGAATAAGAAAGTACAAACGGATCTTCAAATGGAAGGGAATTGAATTTATTATAAATTTTGGAAGAGAAGAGCTAGGGTGGATTTTTCCATGGGAAAGAATGAGGAGAATGAAGAAGATGATGGGGAATGGGGAGGTTAAAGAAGGAGGTGATGGGAAAAAGGCAAGAAGCATGGCCTCCCATGCCTCCCTTTGACTAAATAAGGAATTAATTCAATCTTTCCACTTAAGCCCCTCAAGGTCTAAGAAAATACATCTAACACCTCAACTTCTTATTCTTTACACAAATACACCTCACCCATTCATACTCCCTCCGTCCCACCTCAAGGTTTCACCTTGAGGTGGACACGCTTTTTAAGAAATTTAATTAAAGTGGGTAGAAAATTTGAGGAGAGAGAATGTAAAATTTAAATGTGTGATAGGAAATAGGAGAGAGAATGTAAAAGTTAAAAATATTTAATAGGAGAGAGAATGAGTGGGAGGAATAGTAAGTTAATATATGAAATGTGTGGTAGAAAATAGGAGAGAGAATGGTTTTTTTGTAAATATATGGAGATGATAAGGGTATAAATATATAGAAAACTTTCCATTTAAGGAAGGGAACCTTTAGGTGGGACGACCCAAAAAGGAAAGGTGGAACCTTGAGGTGGGACGGAGGGAGTACTATTTTATTTATTTTCAATTACTATAACTTCACCAAAATACTTTATCTTATTTCCAATTAAATCCTAAAGCTTTAAAGTTATTTCATAACCATCCTAACTCTTCATAAAAATCAAAGACATAATATGAGCACCTAAAGTCAACAAATAATATAAAATGCATATAATGAAATGCTAAATTAGTGCCTAGGGTTAGGGTCGTTACCTAATGAATATCTAAAAATTGTTACTTGTAGTACGTATAATGGTGTATTAATAACAACTTTTAAATTTTAATTTGGATAATTAAATTAACTTCAAATTATTGCTCAAAATACCTTCGTACGAACATCAAATTTTTTTAACACGTGTTAAAAATAATGATGACAGAAAAAATTGCAACGAAACCAAACACAAAATGTACCAAATAATTTTTAAAGACTAAAATAATATCAAAATAAATATAATCAAGTTAGTGACCACATCCCGGTCACGTGAGAAATCTTACATTAATTAATTTAAATATTTATGAAATTCAAGTAAACAAAATGGGCTTAGAATTCAGCCAGATTAACTTCATCATTCTTAGAAAATACCCGCAAAATAAATGAGTTGAACATTATTTACTATATGATTTCAATAATTCATCAAAAATAAGAAAATATGTACCTTGAACACATTAGGGAGTGTGATGTTAAGATAACGTGCTGATCGTGATGGGATGGGGTGCCAAACAACAACCTAAATATTTTAAAACAAACAATTAGATAAAAGTATTAATGATGATTCCAAGTTCACTAATTAATATATCATACCTTCTGAAGTATCAGAACAGAACCGACAGATATATCTTTTCCAAATTCACTCTCAGTCACTTTATGATGAATGGAAGCTTCTATGGTATCCGTAGGATCCTAATAATTTTATTCCAGTTAGTATCTCAAAACACATTTCACCTATGATAGAAAGCATACTAAGCTCATATCCTAACCTTTAAAGTCATCCAGAGATCACCAAGACCATTTGGTGTGCAGGACTTGATAATAGCAACAACCTAATAGAACATACATAAATGTAAAAAATCAATCAAAGTGTACACACATTTAACTATAATTAATCTTAATATTATACCTGATCCACCCTGTCAATAGTATGACATTTCTTCTTGATAGAGCTCAACGGATAATATGTATCGGCTTCAGTAAGAAATTCCATTGCAGAGAGAAAAGGACCGTCTTGGAAAGCTTCATCCTTTACCGGATCTTCAATCGCTCTCCGTGTATACTCTTGGATTGCGATCGGTGTTTGTTGTGAAGACAAGTTCTGACGGTCGAGATTTCTCTGGTGCATGGCGGACTGTACGGCACCGGCGGGACCAGGAATAACACGCGATGAAGAAGAGCTTCACCGCGAAAAAAAAAAAAACGCTGCTCGTTAGGATCCATTTTTTGTGTTTAATAGAATTTGGATTGAGAGGGTTGTGAGGAGGATACGAGAGAGAGAATGAATGAACGAGGGAGAGGAGGAGA